>JAUPMG010262826.1:0-20282 GCA_031762675.1 Pachysandra terminalis
ATCGCTGATGAGTGTTTGTTTAGTCCGAATATTAGGTGCAGTAATGCTTTTGATGAATTGGCTGATGAGATTCTTTATCCTAGGGCTAGTGATGTGTTTGGTTCTAGCGAGTCTAAACGAGAGAAGAGATAGAGGAAAAAACAAGATAAGATGGCTTTGAAGGCTGTAAAAGGGACTATTGTGACTAGGGGTTCTCTAAAAAATGCTTGATGGGCTCTCAAGCTTGCAGTATTTTGGGTGGACAATGGTCCTTTTGTTGTTGCTGCTACTGTTGGTTTAGCTATGTGTATCATTTATGGTGATTGTACCTTGCAATCTGGTGCTGTTACAGTGTTATCTGGTAGTGTTCAGCTGCTATTACTACCTTGCAATGCTCTGTTGTTGATTTTCACTTACTGTTGCTGGTTGCAATGTTTGGTGTAGAATTTTGATCTGCTGCTGCTTTTGGTTGCACTCTGCTGGGTTCTGGTTACTGTATTGTGTGCACTGGTGTGCATTGTGCTGCCGCTGTGCCTTGGTACTGTTGGGTGCTGAATGGTGATGTTGTTGTGGGGATGTTTGCTCTGGGATTTGTTCTCTTGAACATTGTTTTGCTTTGGTCTGCTGCTGTTTTTCTGTTTTTGATTGCTTTTGTTATGGTCACTTGTATCTTAGCCTAATTTTATGTGTTGGGCTATAGGTCTGTTTGTTTCATTTTGTTGTTTGGCCTGTCGTTGGCCGGGGGACCTCCTTGTTTTGGAGGTTTGGCTTTGTACATTCTTCCCCCACTCTATTCTCAATATATTCTACTTACCTTTTCCAAAGAAAAAAAAAGGTTTCAAAACACATTCTATGGGACTTTCCCATCACCAAACTATGCAATTTCAAAACTAATACCACAACCATGTGTTCTTTAAACAAGTCTACTAATCCCATAAAATCTACTTCTCTCCTATGTCCTTCTCGTACTCATTCTATTGTTCTGTTCTCTTCCTGTCCTTCTTGATCTTATTGTTGTTGCTCTGTTGTCTATACTAATGCTGAAGGGTCGGTATAGGTACCAAAGCTACATCATCGGTCTTAAGCAAGCAGTGGAGATGTCATGAAGGTGCTGCTGTCACGAACCAAACCAGAAATTCCCAATTTCTGAGATTTCTGATTTATTCGTAACCCTCACCCCATATTTCTACGGGAGTGGATAACAATGTTCAAAACATAAATGGAAGTTATAATACTCTTCTAGTAAGATATAAATAACTAACAATACAACATCTAAATCTAACAAATTCTAAGAAAAGGAAATTCTAACTCTAGACTAAAATAAATGTTCTATCAGAGTGTTGTACCCAGCCAAGTTCTCTCTCATCGTGACCAAGCTCAACAAACTGAAAGCTCCTCCTAGACCACGATCTCCTCAGCTGTCATCTCGACTAACAATCCTGAAAATGGTTGCTAAAAAGCATGAGTTACATGAGCCGGTAAGTAAATAATATCAGGAATATATAAGACTATCCTAGAGTCCAATCATTCACAATACTCTGAGTCCAAACAAATAAGAAATCATAATAAGAAGAGAATGCATTTGGTCAGTTATTTATTATGCATGTTGTGCACCTAATACAGTAATCACCGAGGTGAGCTAACAAACAGTCTAGTATGCAATGCAAATGCATCTCTATCAGTATGTACAAGATGGCATGTTTCCTCCTAATCTAGTCTCTATTCGGGGTGTCCCAGCAACTTAAATTCGTCCTAGGGTGTTCCAGCAACTTGAAATCATCTCTCCATCGTAACGGTCTAAGGAATAGAACTATTTTATGTGTACAGCATAATTTTAAGAGCTTTCAACCAAGAGGACACAATCGTCCCACCTTATTTTTTATCAGTGGCAAAATGCCGAGACTTGCAGCCACCCTGCGGTATCCCTCAGGAAAACATGACACTTGACATACTACAGAGGTCTATCTCTCTATGATATCACATCCAAGCTTACACCAACGTGCGGATCCTTGGGTACACGGCTCTTAGGCGATATGAGAGTCTATTGGGGTAGCTAATCCCTCAACTCGTCATTGCCAGTCTCCTCACTAGATGTGGGGTTAACATCACTCTCATTATTATTTAAATCATGAGACTCAACCGTGCGATCTCGGAAACAAGGTATTTCTCTTGACCAAACTATGGTCTCGAAACAATGTTGTGCAAATGAATAAGTGCACACTAACTAAGCAGTCAATTAGTAGTGTACATAGTGTAATCACAACAATCCAGAGTGTCAATCACAATCTCACATGAAATACAATTCACAATTCAAACAATACGAAGTGGAACCACTGAGAAGCAATCGTGTAAAGTTAACTAAGTATTTACGTTAAATCTGTCAGATGTAACATCAATTATACATGTAGTGACCATTCCAAGTCTAACATTCATATCCTATCATCCCATGGAATTGGGTCCATGAGGAAGCACGTAATACAATAATCACATCTGAACTCATTTAATATCATACTTGGTGGAAACAAGTAAATCCTATGTTACATGCAAGGTGAATTGTGATCACTAAGGGGCATATCCCACATGTTCCATGAATTGCCATGCAATACTATACTAGCCAAGTCACAAGGTGAGAATTCCATTTCAATCATACACAAGTGCATAATTCATTAATCCCAATCACATATCATGTAACTGTATACTTACTATTCAACATCACACTATAAGGTCAAAATGCCAAGTTTGGCGAGGTCTTGGGCGCACCGAAGCCTGCTTCGGCAACCAGCTCGGCGGACCGAACTGAGTTTCAGCGACAGTTCCAAGGAACTGAGTTTCGGCGATCTCTTCGACGCCCTTTTTGGCGCACCGAGGTCCATTTTGACGGGCTGAACCAAATCTCGGCGAGGTGTTCATGCTCGGCAACCTGTTCGGCAAGCCGAACAGTCCGCCTGCAGCCCAGAAAGTGTTCAGCGACCTGTTCAGCGCTCTGAGAAGGCCGTTGAATGTTGCGAATAGACTAAAATCAATGGGGTTTTCTCCCCAAATAGAAATACAACCAAAGAGGAACAATACTCATGCATTTGTCACCCAAAATCCAACAATAATCATCCTAGAAACATGCTACTAAACCAACATTTTAGATCAAGGTATTCAAACTAAACCATAAACATTCAAAATCATGTACATTCAATCTACGATCAAATAATCTAACAAAACCATTCTCTAACGTGAAAATAACTACATTTCTACAACTAAGCATTCAACCCATTCATTAACCATCAAAACACATGCAATAACTTGAAAAATATGGAAATGTGTAGAAATCTAAGAATAAACCTAATTATATTCATAAATATATCACTTACCTCTTTAAATCAAGCAAAAATCCAACACAAGCCTAGCAAAAGCATCCCTTCTTCTCCACTCCAGGTTCTCAAGACAAACAAAACCCAAATGAAACCAAAAACATGAGATTCTCTCATTCTCTCTCATTTAAACCAACTACAAGCCAAGTGTCAACATCCTAACCATAGAAAATAACCACTATAATCCTAACCCTTAAAACTCAACCACCTTAATCTCGACCATTCAAACACAACCACTTAAACCTGAACCACATACCTCATCCCACACATGGTTTTACAACTTTGCCATTAGTCCAAACACACAAAGACTAAACTACTATGCATAGCACCAAGACCAAATAAACATCACAAGCACGATCGCATCGTCGAATCTAATCTGATTGGCGATCAAAACAAAAGGAAGAATCATCACATGGTTTAAGACATAAACATGCATAAATCAAAAGGTTAAAGCCAGTAAAACATTTTATTTCTTATTTAATTACTAAATTAGATTATCTGATCTGATTAAAACAATCTCGTTTGTTCTTCTTACAATTCTTTACAAAGATTGTGTCACAAAAACATTAAAAATCCATGGACCATTTTTGTAAACTAGATGACACAAAAACATTAAAAATCCATGGACCATTTTTGTAAACTAGATGTGCTTTTTATATCTAATTTAGTTCTGTTCTCAATACGTAGTAATTATACTTCAATAGCTTGGTGCCGTAATTATGCTCCAATGCCTTAGTTATGTTATTCATATGTAGTAACTCGATTGAAGCTGCTCCAATGGCTTAGGTTGCATTTGGCCCGGCTTCTATAAGTACTTATTGTAGCTTATTGCTTATATAAGCACTTTTTAAAATAAAATATGTGCTTGATAGTGTTTATGGGTAAGTACTTACCCATAAGCACTAGAGGAAGGCTACCCATAAGGAGAAGTTGTTGAGAGCAGCTTCTCCCAAGCTCTTGTGTGTTAAGCTATTTCACAACTTTAGTAATATTTTTAAAATACCTATTTAACCTCAAAACTTTTATAAGTACTTAAATAAATGTTATTTATAAACTTTAATAATATTTTTATAATACCTATTTTACCCTAAACTTTCATAAGCAGTTAAATAAATGTATTTACCAAACGCATTTTTCTTCAAATAAGTAGTTTATTGTTGCTGTGAATAAGTGCTCCCATTGAGCAACTTATCCAATGAGTGCTTATCCATAAGCACAAGCCAGGCCAAACGCAGCCTTAGTTCTGTTATTCATATGTAGTAACTCTATTGGAGCTTATCTCATTTTGTTAAGTATGTATTGGCATTCATGGCAATATTACTCAAGTTCAAAATAATTCAAGATTCAAGAGGTTTCTAATCAAGAGGTAACTAATTCAAGTGGTTTTTATTTTCAACGATTCCATCTCTAAATTGGTTTTGGAGAGAAATCTGGAGTGTACTGATAAGTATCTAAAGCTGGCCTCTTGTTCAAAACAAAGAAAACTTTCTAATTAAGTTGGACTTATTCTCAACCTAATTAGATTAGTCTTTAGTTTTTCAAATACAAGGAAATTGAGATTGATTGTGGAGTTATCGGTTTTGGGTTGAAGACTTTGAATTAATAGAAGGTATGGAAGTTTCTTCAAAAGATTAAAGGAGTTTATAAAACAGGAATGAAATTCTGTGTTTTAGAATATTTCTGGAGATTTTGTACAGCTGTTCACAACAAAGAAAACCTTCTAATACAAGTTGGATTGTTTCCCAACCTAATTAGACTAGCTTTGATTTTTCCAAATATTAGGAATTCTGGATTGATATTGGAGTTGTAAGTTTTGGGTTGAAGAGATTGTTTTGATATGGAAGCTTCTTCAATTAGTTGAGGAGTTTCTAAAACAAGGGAAAAAGATTTTGTTTTTGAAAAACAGAATACAACATCTCAATTGTAAGGGATCCGTTTTTAGAATACAATATCTCAATTGTAACGGATCCGTTTTTACTGATCTATAAGTATCTTTGTTCTGAAGTAAGTCATTCAACTCCTCTGGTGTTCAAAATCATATCTTTGAGGTGTTCATGTTAATCGTTCTTCGGGAGAAGAACTTGGAGTCTTCGGGAGAAGACGGTATGTTCTTTGGGAAAAAAACTTGACGTCTTTGGGAGAAGACAACCTACAGATTGAAGGGAGTTCAAATATGCAGACATTAAAGACGAGTGGTGCTCGTTGAACCAATTTAAGAAGATTATTCAACACATCGGCAACAAAAATTAATAGGAAGTCTTTATTTTGTGCAAGTCCGATTGGTGTTTGTAATATTTATATTTTAGTGGATTGTTCAATATCTGAGCGTGGCTCCGAGAAGTAGGGTTAAACCGAACCTCATAAAATTTGCCTGTGTCGTTTACTTTAGTATGCTTACCTTAGTTCTAGTAACATGATAAAAATTTTAAAGTGTTAAAATTGTTAAAACCAGATCTAACACATTTGATACAAAGGTATCCATTTGGTTCTTATTGAATCGTGTGCTGTCTTGGTTAATGCATTAATAAAGTAAATGTGCTTTTAATTTGGCATTTGACGTTTGAGACCATGAGGGTATATTTGCTAATGTTTTTTGAGTTGTTTTTCAATAGTAAACATAGAATAACAGATAAATGTTAACTCTTTTTGTCAATTCTAAGTAGGTTTGGTTTCATTTGGAGAAGCACTCTTTTTGTCAAATTAATTTTCTATTTTGTAAGAATGTAGTACTTTTTTTTTTTTTTTTTCATTTTTATCTTCCAAGTTTGGAAGCCAAAGTAGGAAAGAAATTTGTGTATGGAAAATCACGTCACCCCATAATTCAACATTTTATTTGGTTACTAACAATGAACAGACTTCCTGCAGCAGACAATTTAATTCAGAGAGGCATTAATGTAGACCTTACATGCAAAATCTGCAATGATAAAAACGAATCTGTGAGTCACCTTATGAATAGGTGTAGATTTATCAGATGTGTTTGGGAGAAAGCTAGATCAACCCAAGTCTACACACTTGGTGAAGATAGCACTGAGATTTATCAATATAGAGACACAACTAACAATACTATCTATTATTATATTATTCGGTGCCTTTGTTGAACAGAAATTCCTGAGTGTTTGGAGGCACCAAATGCGACCCTGAAGAAATCTTCTCTTCGACGTGCAGACGGACAATATCCATTCAAATTTACATCAGGTGGGCATCCTCCTAAGGATGGTGCCTGTAGCTCGAGCCTTAACTTAGCTATAGCGGGATGCATCATTAGAGATCACGATTTCTTCTAGGTGGTTCGTTTAAATTGGGAAGTTGCTCCATTTCATATACTGAAGCATGGGGGGCGAGCTCGCAGCCATTTTTTCGAACGTGCATGTAATCCTAGAGGGCGACTCTAGCATGATCGTGGACGCAATCAATAACGGAGTTGGTTTCCCGGATGAGATTGGACAGATCATCACCACATTAGACTGTTACTTCACTCTAGAGATGGTGACTTCCTGGTTCAACACAACTGGCGTGAAGGCAATGGAGCTGCAGACTCATTAGCACACCTGGCAATCTCGAATAATCGACCCCAGCAGATCTACAAGCTTGCTCCAACTTCCATTCAACAACAAATTTGTGATGATTTCATGGGTCGTCACACTGCCTGCACAATTAGGATCTAATTTTGTACTCTTTACCCCCCCAAAAAAAAAGAGTAATAAGGCTAGATTTGTCCATATTGTGAGCATTTTCATGCCTTTCTCTTTGTGGTAGGTTGTGCTGGCAAATTAAGTTTCTGTTTTATAAGAAATTATGATTTTTTTTTTCTTTTGTTGATTTTTTACTTTGTTACTTTTTCTTTTATTTTGGTTTTCTAAAAGTCGCCCAATGAGAACCCATGTAAAAACTGTGTGGAAAAAGAAAAAAAATGATTAAATTCCATGATGAACAGAGAGTCCAATCTTTAGGGTTTATAAGTCTAGAGTTTTAATCGCTTGGTGTCTTTTTTGGTTAGAGGTGGGAACATTTCGTTCCATGTGGTGCCGAGGGAATCTGATCAGCTTGCAATGGAGTTAGCGAGGAGATGAGCTAGTCAGAATGCAATTATCTCTAGAGATGTAGATCTTATCTTGCTGGATGACTAGGGTGTTTGGCTTTGCTCGTGTGTTGTTATCGATGTTATGCATTTCCTTTTCCTTTCTTTTGTTATTTGACCACTATTTTAGGCTTTCGCTAAACGGTAATTGTTGTATATATTTTCATAACTTATAAAAAAAGAAAAAAAATGTCAATCACCCGTTTTTGTTAGATCCACTTGAGAACATGTTTCAACGTTCATACAGCCCAGGTTACGGTGGTACACATGAAAACACTTTAACTGGCAGCCAAACTAACGATGACTACAAGTGCATGTCCATGTATGGAAGTTCCATATTGGCTAAAGATGTCTACAAGTGCACGTCCATGTATGGCAAGGTTTTTATTCCCGGGTTCATGGATCAGACCGGACCGATCCTGATATAGATCGGTGATCTGGTCTGGTATCGGCCAATCTAGATCTAATCCAAACAGTTTGGATCGTCTTAAAAAAAGTAATAAAATTGGATAGGTTGTATCGGTCACTGCAATGGCGATTTTGATTGCTGGAACGGTGGTATTGGTCTCTAGAACGATCCAAGTCGATACATGTTGGATCGTTCATTTTGTAAATTTAAAAAAATAAATAAAAAAACTTTGAATATGTTGAATCGGCCGATCCAATCACTGGACCGGTTGGATTGATCTCGGTTGAACCGATCCGATCCAAAGCCACTTGATACAATAGTTGTATCGTGGCTTAAGATCGGACCGGTCTGGCTGATCCGGATCGGATCGGTCCGATCCTTGAAACCCTGAATTGATGTATGGAAGTTCTATATTGGCGACGTCTAGAGTCCAGGCTTTAAGAATCCGAATGGACCTCATAAAATCGATCCATTTCATATTTATGGCGGAGTCCATTGAATTAAAGCTAATAGTACACGTGTCAAATTATGATATTTGGACTCTTGTTTGAGTTCTTAAATTCCAGACTATATTTTGCTTTACTATATCACATAAAGCCCTTAGTGCACTCATATATTATGGTTCTTAAAAGACGAACCGGAATCAGCAGCCATTGAATAAAAAATAAATTAAATTAAAATGTTGCGGTTCACACTAATATTATGTAATTAGTTAATATAAAAAGTAGGGACGTCGGCGAACCGAGTTAGTTTGGCTTATATAAGTCGAACTTGGGCTTATAATTAGGCTCATTAGTCCAAACTGAGTTAAACAAAAAAAAGTTCATTATCTTAATGAGCTTAGCTCTGCTCATTTAAAGCTCAGTCCAATTTGTATATGAAACTATATATCAATATTTTTAGATTTTATATTGTATATTGTATATCAATTTAGCTCAGCCCAATCCGAGATTCGGGCTTAACATTGTTTGTGCAAGCCAGCCCATGGTAAAATTAGCCAAGCCTGAGCCCGGACCAATTGGGCCCTAACTTAGCATATCTATTATAAAACTACTATAATTGAAATTGAAGTTACCATAAAGGATAATTATGCAAAGGTGAATTGTCAACCTATTTAAATTTTAATAATCTTAAAATATATTACATGCTTTCATAAGTAATATGATTAGTAATTATGTAATAACATAATATTTTCATATATAGAAAACAAATAAACGTGCTAGGTAGTAGGTAGGGAATGTTTGGGTCAGGCCAATCTAACATCAACTCAAGTCCGATCCTTAAAATCTATCGGTTTAAATTCTCGTCCGACCTACCTTTTCTTATCATCCAAACACCCAAAAGGTATGGGAAAGTAGCTAATTAGTTTCCTTTCTTAACCTTTCCCAGCAACCAAACACGCCCTTAGGGTCCGATTGTTTCAAAGAATTGAAATTGACGTTAAGAATTGTAATTCCAATTCTAATTCATTGAGAATTGGAATTGAGAAGAATTGAGATTTTCATGATTGGATGTCGGAAAATAATTGGAATTTAGAATTTTTTTATTTATTTTATATTTTATTACTTTTTTAAAAAAATCTTGCGTTAAAGATAAATGTAAATCCGACCAACCCGACATCCATTTGAAATCCACAGAGTAAAAAATTGTAATTAACAACATCCCCTGTGAATTCAATAGCTTCAAAATAGCCTATAAATAAATTTGTGGAATTCATGTAGAATTTAAATTCCAATTCCTTAATGCACTCCCAAATGAAAAAAATAGAATTGGAGGCCCCGATTCCAATTGTAGCCCTATTCCACAAACCAATCTGGCCCTTGATGTTGTGTCTTGCCGGAGAGATTCCAATTCTTTCTGCCACTGCTTCGAACCAAATATCATCTTCAAACCACATCTTAGGAAGAGATGTTCACCTAATTCTCATTCCATGTTGCAAAGACTACATTCTTCTCTAAGACCACCGAGGATGTGTTTGGTCTGGCTTGTGCTTTTGGATAAGCATTTATTGTATGAGTGACAAAAAAGGAGCACTTATTGACAACAACAATAAGTTGTTTGGTTAAAAAAAAATATGTTTGGTAAATACATGTAATTTAAATACCTTAACAATAAGTTACTTGGTTAAAAAAATATGTTTGATAAATACATGCAAGTTAAATACCTTAACAAGATAAATTATAAAAATTATGTTAAAATTTAAAGATAAAAATATCTCAAGAGGCTTAGTAATGTGTGTTCATTTTTCAAAGTATTACTAATGCTTATAAATGTAAGGGAAGTTGTTGTTTTATTGCTTATGGGTAGGAACTTACTTATTCATCTTTATCAAACACATTCATCCTTACCACACATTTATGGCTTAAAAACGCTTTACTGAGTTAAAAGTACAAATAACCACTCACGTAAGTAGTGCCAAGGCGACCCAATCCATCTTTCTAAAAGCATATTAGTTGGGAGAGCACCATTAACAGTTCTCCATTATGAATTGTCTAATATTTTTTAGAATAGGAGATTTTCCATATTTTCAACGATAATTTGTTATTATGAATTTTCTCATCTTTTTTTCTTTTGGTATCTCCGCACTCGTGGTTACTCTTATCATTCCATCTCTCTCTCTCTTTCTCGTATCTCCGTGATGGTTATTCTACCCCTCCTCCATAGGGGAGATGCAAATTCGAACCCGAGACCTCACCTCCTCATCCCTCTTTTGAGGGCATTCCATCATTCTATGGTGGGATCAATAAGATTGCAAATTTATTAATTCCTAGCTTATGATCTAAATCCCCAATTTCGTCAATCAGGATTTGCTCTATCGAACTATTGCTAAAATGGTTTCATCCAAAAAAAAGAAAAAAAGAAACTATTGGTAAAATGGACATTTGCTTAGCTCTGGCATCGGGGGTTTAGTCAATCAGATCCAAGGTTTAAAGGATTTGGCTAATCTGGTCCGTACTGGGACTGACCAGGATCGATCCGGACAATTGTATCGTTAGGTTTTGAACCGGATTAGTACAACCGATATCAGTCCAGTTCGGCCAATACAATTTTTTGTTTTAATTATGATCTGGACGGCTCAGACCGGTTGTCACCCGATTGATCCAATTTTTTATGTATTTATTTTTTAATTTAAAGTTTAAACAGCCGATCCACTTTTTGTACCGGATCCGGTACAATACCGGATCCTGAACGGACAAATCGGTCCGGTCCCCGGTCCCGAGATCAGATCCACATTGAAGGTTGCCTATAAAATCAGGAGCCGCTCCACCGCGAATAACTGATATGGCGTAGTAGGAGAGCCATATGGAAGAATTCTCATATACGCGCGGGTTTGCTCGATTGAAAAGCTCGGGGCTTGTTCTCCTCATACTCTTTACAGGAAACCGAAATTAGGGTTCGTCTCAGAAGGGCATACATGGCGTCCTTCGGGTCCCTGAAATCGGCAATCTTCGAAAAGGAAGAGAGGAAACAGTGAGTTTCTATTGATCTAAATCTCTGGAAACATTTTAATTTGAACGAAACTCACTTGATTCGATTGTTCGCAGACAATATCAAGCTCATATTCGAGGGCTCAACGCATACGATCGTCACAAGAAATTTGTCAAGGATTATGGTGAGACCGTAATCGTAGTTGTTCTTCTGTTCTTTTTGATTTTTGGACTTGGATCGTTTTCTTTTTGTTCTAAACTTACTGGTCATTTCAAATCATTTGATCGGATCCATCGATTGAAATCTTCATCTCATTGTATTTTATTTGGTTGAAACTATCAATTATTTATGATTTTAGTATGATACTGAAAACAATACTCTTGAACTCATTTTTGCAGTGCCACCATGTGTTAGTTCGTTAGCTTCTGTTTCAAGTTTCAATAGTGTATGAGCTTCAACGTTGTGGTTTTCTCATTTTTTGTTGTATTGATTATGCTGATGCTAGGGTTATATTTCTGGGTTTATGATCTAGTGGTAATTTAAATAGTGTGAATTGAAGTTGCAAAGCTACCATTGTAAGGTGTCTTCTTGATTACCTGGTGTTGGGCATCCATAAATTATCCTGTAAATTGAATTTGGTATTTAATCCTTATGGCTTGTCCATGAATAATTGAATTGTTGGTGGCATATACTATTGGATGTTATAATGGTCGGTCAGTTTGGATTTTTGTTTAGTCTGTGTTATATTAGATCATTTTATTGGTTACCTTATGATAGTCATAGGATCTCAAGCTTACATGGTATTGATTATGCTGATGCTAGGGTTATATTTCTGGGTTTATGATCTAGTGGTAATTTAAATAGTGTGAATTGAAGTTGCAAAGCTACCATTGTAAGGTGTCTTCTTGATTACCTGGTGTTGGGCATCCATAAATTATCCTGTAAATTGAATTTGGTATTTAATCCTTATGGCTTGTCCATGAATAATTGAATTGTTGGTGGCATATACTATTGGATGTTATAATGGTCGGTCAGTTTGGATTTTTGTTTAGTCTGCATTATATTAGATCATTTTTTTGGTTACCTTATGATAGTCATAGGATCTCAAGCTTACATGGTATATAATCCTTGCACAATTTTCCTGTATAATGGGAGTGGTAGGATAAGATATCAAGCAACCACAACTTCTACTGTATAAAAATATAAATGGAGGTAATCGGCAAGATGGAACATATATTACTTCACATTGATAGGAATCAGGAAGGAATTTGTAATTAATGTCTGGAAATACACTACGGAGGAGTATGTTCGAATAATAAAGAGAAACAATGGCTTCATCATCTCAGTTAAGTTTAATGGAATGGAAGCATCTTGGCTGATTGAACTCTTAGATGATGTGGTGAATCTAGAAAGGTGGAGGAAATTGTGGGATTTAGAAGGTTTTCAAAGAGAAACCTATTACTTGAGCTAAGAAGATATACGGGTGGGAGGTTCTTCCGAATTTTGATGTTTGCTTGAAATCGGAGATTTGTTTTGGTGGTGTTTTCAGAAGGGTGGAAGTTGAATGGATGGCAACATCTCTGTAAACCAATTACCTCTAATTGGGTATCCAACATAGTTCATATGCAAAACTTGTCCTATTGTTTTCCCACATGGAGGAGAAATGTTCATTTTCTCAATTTGGTGGGAGAAGAAAACGACTAGCAACCTACTTCCAGCGAAAATCTGTCGGCGAGAATCATAGTGCAGGAGAATTTAGAGGGCCAGTTGGCAGGAACGATGAGGTGGAGGGGTGTGGGGTCCAAGAGAGGCACATGGGAGGTAATGAGTATAAGTCCGAGTCGTGGGAAGAATATGTGGGCCCTAGTGGGGTATGAATTCAAATTTCTAAATGCTTAGGGCACGTGTAAACTCCAGTCTGTGGGCTGAAATCAGCTACACTAATTGTGGACCTTAGTTCATCTTGCAACGATAAGGAGAAACTTGTCCAATTCCTTGGATTCAGCTGTGGACGTGCTTGGTCGAGGACAAAGGGACCCAATAGGGCTAAGGTAGCTGGTTAGCTTAGTCTTTGATAGAAGTTGGTTTGTAATCGTAGGCTCAGGGTCAAGGAACTTGGGTACGAAGAGAGGCCTAGTTCAGATCTCGTTTGTCCCAATTGGTGATGTCTGGAGACTCAACAGTCTTCGACTCATTCTTGGAGATGGAGGTCAAGATTAACAAGGGTGAGATTCAAGATGTAGATCAGGTGTTAAGTTGTGTAGTCCAGTATGTGCCATTAAATGGAATCCAAAATCATTAGCTAGTGCAATTGCGTGTAAGCAATTGATAGGTGACTGTGTATATAATACGATTGCAGGCACCCCCAAAGTCAATGCTCGGAGAAAAAATGTCATTGCTGTTACTAATAAGGTCAGTGCTTTCCTTTCCCTTTTCCACCCCTACGCTTCTTCTCCTATTTTCCTTTTCTAGTTGTCTCTTTTCTCTTCCTTTGCTTTCTCATTCCGCTTTTAATAATGATTTGATGGTTGGGTTGTGGAAGGAGTGCCTAGGGTTGGGTGGAATTAACACGGACATAGCAATGGGGCTTAGGAAATTAGAAGTAGCAAAGGGGTTGAAGTAGGGTTGCTATTGGAAGTTGATACTTCAACAATTGAAAAGGTGGTTGTTGTTCGAGGGGTGGGGTTGGTTTGTGATCAAAAGGAATTCCTGGAGGTGTGGTGTCAACTGAATTGCTAAGGCTCTATCTCTTAATGGTGAACATTGACACAAAGAGAATTATAATCATTTGCTAAACACTAAAGTGGTCCCACATTCTAGAGAATTGCAGTGGATAGACTTTAAGAAGTGATCAGGGTGAGGCACCGGGGAGAGGAGGTTTAGGTGTAGATATCACTGATTGGGTGCTTGATATAGCCTTTGGTCTCTTCATGGGGGTTTCACTTGATGATTTTGAAAAGGAAACTATGGGCCTTTTTCTACCATTGCACAAAGGCATAATAGGGGGATTTTGTGATAAAAATGCTTTGAAGGAATAGCACAAGTTGGAGTGTACTTCAAATGATTAGGGGTTGGGGGTCAGGGTCAAGTGATGAAAAAAGGAAAGGTAGGTGATTATCTAAGTGGAAATTTATATTGTAGAATGTTAAAAGTCTCAATGTGGCAGAACAAAGGTCTGTGGTTAGGTTTCTTTGGATATTGGAGACTCGATTTGATTATCCTACAAGAATCAAAGATTGAAATATAGATCACGAAGTCCTTGCAGATTTATGGGTGGAGGCTTCTCCCTCTTCTTATTAGTTAGGGTACTTATTTTACTGTTGAAAAGAAAAGGATGAGATTATTGACTATATTTGATATTCTTGTGAGATATTTTGAGTTTTTGACCAAAGAAAAGGCTAGGCTGGGCCTAGCTAAAATGGTAGTTAGATTTTTCAATACTATTATTTTATTTTATTTTGATTAGACATTTCCGTTCTGCCATTTCATTATTTCTTAATTATTACATGAAGGGATTTCGGATTTATTTAAGTTTATTTTGTACTCTACCTTTAGTAAGAAAAATTGCAAAAGAAAGCATCTTCTTTCTTAGCGTTCTCAACAACTAAGAGGAAGTAGGATTTTCTCGTGTAAATTTTTAGTATCACAATTCACAAATATTATTCGATAAGTGATGCATTGGTTTGAATGGAATCTCCCTTATATTAATATATTCTATAGCCTAATAAATGAGTTTTTGGTGCATTGAAGACATGATTCCTTGGTTAGTTCATAGTGTGTTGGACACATCACACATGTTGATGTGAGTCATGTGACGCACATGTTGTCATATGTCAACCACAAGATTGGTCTGTCCAACATGTGCTTAACAATGTATTTATACTGTTTATATTGTGTTACTAATTATTACTTTTTCGACAGTTTACAGTATTTACTAGGTGTATTTGTCTTAATACATTTTTTTTTATTGTGTGTCGTTGCTTTTTATTTATTTATTTGTTTCAACTTTTTCAATAGCTTATAAAATGCATTATGAGTATCCATTGTAACGTTTCTACCTTTAAGTTTATTTAAGATACTTGTTCTCTTCTCTAGCTTTTGAAGTTTGCCGTGTTTACATCCATTAACCGTGTTGCAATGGGAAGCATGTATCTGTATCTTTACGTCAAAGATGTGTTTTTTATGTTTCCCAAATTAAAATGACATGGTATTATTCCAGAAGCAAGAAGATTTTGTGAGTTCAACTTGTAGGTTGAAACGAGAGAAATAGGAGCACTTTTGAAGATATGGAGCACCATTTAGGTTGGATTGTGAAGAACTCTTTGTGTATGCTATTTTCTCCCTGTAAATTAGAGTGTGCAGTTTACTCAGTTTGTAGATGACAAAAGCGATAGTTGTAAGTTGTTGTGGGTTGCTTGCTGTATTGGTGGGGTTGTACACCCTTTATGTACATTAGGTTAGGCTATGCCGTTTTGATCATATATTACGTACTGTTCAAAAGTTTCACACTCGGAAATCATATTGATATTGGGCATTTAGTTTATTTTTTCCGTTGTTAAGCAGATGGATGATGAACATACTCCTTTAACAAAGGCTCTCTATGTCGTTAAATATGATTTAATTGTTTGTGATACCATTCATGTAGGGTTTCCATTTTCTCATATTCTTTCTATCTTTGTGTTGTTAGCCTGTATGCTCCGTCCTTGTACTACCTCATTTATCATAGACCATGATTTTTAGTTTTCCTGTTGTGATACAAAGGCTTAAAACTAGTTCCGCAGTTACAAAAGGTATTTTTTGAAGGAAGAGTTGATGCCACTACAAAGATTTAGTGTTCAAGTCGATGGCTTAATTGGGTTCCAGGATTTGCTAACTTGGAGTCCAATGTTCTAGATAGGCAAATGCTTTTAGTTATGATATTCCTTTTGGTAATTTTCTTGCTTTGTTAATTGTAAATGCTTCTCTCATCTTCCACCTGGTCTTTAGGCTTATTTTCTTTTTTTAAATAAGACATTTTCAATTTTTAGTCAAGAAAAATTAATTTTTAGGTATGAAAATTGGACATGGATAAAATGCAAATATTGAGTTCTTTATTTGTTGATCATGTTGTCCTAAAGAAAATGGATGATGAACAATCTCCTCCACGAAGGGAGGAAGGGGGCTACACTCATCCATACATTCTACTATTATTAAGGTTATTAAAAGACTTCTACATAAGTATAATGAGCAACAAGTTTCTCCATCAAATTGAATGATAGGGATACAGCTGCTACAACATGGTTTAGAGTATCATCCGATACCAGTCATAGTGATGCAGGAGCATGCCTTTACTGCAACCCAGTACTGTAGCACGTTACTGTAGTGGGTATTGTTCATGTTCCTATAGTGACTACCGTTCACATCACTATACCGGTATTCTCACAGTTTTATCTTTTCTAATTTATGAGGTTATTTGAGTCTTTTTTTTATTTATCTCTACTTTTAAGTTGTAATGTAGGGTTGAGATTAGACGTTTTAATGATTGAGATTTATTATTATTAAGGTCAGTAGGATGTATAAGCAACTCTTTTAGAGAATGTAGGTAGTTTTTCATTATCCAGTTTATTATTGAAGAAATAAGACCTTATTCATGGATGCACAAACCACTAGATTCGTTCTTCTTGGCTCTTTGTTTGTCTCTTTTCATCTCTGCCCATGATCAAATCAGATTCTCATTGGCTCGAGTGATCTTTTCCATGTCACTGAGATATACAACTACTTGTACCATTTGGTACATGAAAGCTCCTTGACCCCATCCAATATCCCGCACTGGTTCAGTCTAAAACCAGGTAGACTACCAGAACATTGTTTTGATATATTTTGTATCTTTCAAGGAAAAATGGTCTTGATGAAGATTGTGTCTTAATAAAGTTGGAGGAACTACCCATTCTTATCAGATCCGAATATGCTACTGTCAATAACTTTGATCTCCGTTCTAACCTTTGAAGGACTATATAATCTAGGGAGCATGCATCACCAAAGTTCAATCTCACCACTTCTTACTTTCCCTTTTGTTTGTACATGACCTTGAGTGCATACCGTTACCTTTTACGAACAAAACCCGTTGCTTTGCAATTTCTTGCACTGATCTAGTAGTCTTAGATTCATAAACAATATTACATTCTGCTACAACTGTCTTCCTGACTCAACATCTACACATTTGTTCTATTTTCTTCGAACTTATTTTATTGTCTTTTGATTCTCTAAATATGAAGCTAACTTTGTGCCTCCTACGAATATAAGTTATTTCTATATCCCTATGTTAGATGAGTAGCTGTAAACAATTTGGAGATGTGTCTAAAAGTTTAGTTTGATACCTAGCAATATCTAAAAGATATGATTGAGTATGTGTGCTTGCTTTCTCAAAGATTTATTACATTTTCTGTAATTTGTGCTTATTTCAACATTTGGTTTGTATCTCATAGTCGACTTCTATGGGAAGGAAAGAGATAGACATGAAAAGCTCCCTGTTAAAACTGATCAAGACACTCTAAGAGAAGGATACAGGTGAGTGACCATCTTTTCACTTGCATTAGACCCATAACTTATTACTCGTGTGTGACTATCATACTTTTAGTTCGCTAAATCAAAGATGGAAGTTATGTTTATAGTTTATCATCTTGTGTTTTATATGGATTGTAATCATCTGCTTTCCAAATGTTTTAGTTGGATTCAGGTATTTACAAAACTGATTAGTTATTTGGACCGTTTTCATTAGCTTTTGGAAGCTTATGGTTCATTAATAATTGTATCAACTTAAATTTTTTTTTTTTTTTGGGTTCATATAAAATAAGTGAATCACAGAGAAGCTCATTTCAAATAATGATTCCAACGGAACATGATTAAAAGAGGAAAAGTTGTCGCTTTTCATTTAATGTTATTTACTTTTGTTACAATCTGGGATGTGGATCTTGTCAGATTGGAGAGAAAAAGGCTTGCTAGATGGAAGAATCTTTCCTTGCTTTTGGTGGGAAATTAACTCTTACTAGGAGTTCCTTAGTATTCCAAGTTATTTGATGTCTACTTTTATAATCTGGTGAAGGTAGTTAAAAAGGTTGATAGGGGGATGGAATAAAAGAACATATCATTTTGGTTAAATGGGATATTGGCTGAGCTGAAGACGTTTTGTGGTTTGGGCACAAGAAAAGTAAGATATATGAATTCACTCTTTTAGGCAGGCGCTTGGAGCTTAAGTGGGGGGGAACACGTTGTGTTGAGGAGGAGAGTAGTAGCGGTAAATATGGTCGCGAAGAGAGTGGGTGGAATAGCACATTTCTTTGGGTGGGGGTGTGCAAAGTTATTTTGAACATTTGGGAAGGGGAGTGAAGTTGGTGGTGGGCAGTGGAAGGGTGTTAGTTTAAGGCTGAGTAGTGTTGTAGTGGTATACTGTGATATATGCCTGCTTTATATTGCTTAATTCCTGTTGAAAACCTTCCTGTCAGCTCCTACTTTGAGGTGAGATATGTTAGTATGTTTTGGTTCCTCATTTTCTGCATCATCTTTTTAAGGTGGAGGACTTTGCTGGCTTGTTAGATCCAGCTAGGGGGTGATTACAAGGAGGATAGAAGAGCTTGAATGTTAATTTTTTTTTATGAAGCATTGAGAGTTTTTAAGCAAAGGGGGTCTTGTCTGGAGTAGGAAAATTCCTCCTAAGGTGGATTACTTCATTTGGCGTGCAATTCAAGACAATATTCTTACAGTTGATAGCCCAATCATGGGCAGTGGTTGCTTCCTAGTAGTCGTGTTATGTAAGGTACCTTTGTATTCCTTGTAGAATTGTCAGAAATTTTTGGTCATTTTTCTAGTCTCTTTGTAGGCTGTCGTGCTTGGTTCCCTAGGATGTTTTTATTTATTTGTTTGGAGTCCATTTTTGGTGGAGAGAGATAAATTGTTTCGGAGGATGTTGAAATCTGCAGTTTGTTCGGGTATCTGGAAGGAGATAAACAAGTAGCAAGAGACCATTTGTTGTGTTTAGTTCATTTTTGGAGTTAAGCAATTGGATCTGCTTACTGTTATTCAATTAGGCGCTTGTGCCCCTTGAGTTCTTGGGTTTTGCTTTGAAGGATTTTTCTATATTACTAGGATGAGGTAGTAGGATACCTGGGTTGTATTTGATTGAAATTTGAGAATATGTTTTTCAATGAATATATTTGTGGTTTACTATAAAAAGTGTTTCGGCTTTGTTAAGTGGAATGAAGAAGTGTGCTGTGGAAAAGCAGTGGATATGACTATGATTTATTTGTCAGATGAAGCCATAATTCTTTTGATGAGGAAGGATGTACATGAATGTACAAAGGAAGAAGGTGAAATTTCTATATCTTTATTTTTGTTGAGGTGTTGGGAGAAAGGATGTACATGAATGTACAAAGGAAGAAGGTGAAGATTGTATTTTGGGAAGGTCAAGATTGTGACTTAGCCCACTTTCAAGGAGTATATTGGCTATATAATTGCATAATTTTAAATTAGAAGAAAATGAACAGTTTAATTTATCAAATTCAAAACATTTGACACTTTGTATATTGGGTCTTTTGTTGTGATTTTATGAGGTAGTTGGACTTATAATTTGTTGTAATTTCCAATAAAATAGTCATTTTTACTTTCATTACTTCTAGAGGACTTGAAGATCATTCATTATTGTAGGGGCTTCTTAAGATCAAAGGGGAATTTCTTTATTGGTATTGGACTTGGAGATCTTTTGTTCTTCTCTTATAGGGGACCTTTGAAGATTAGAAGAGATCCTTGCAATGCTATATTTTGGGCATCAAGGCCATGTGGGTAGTAGCAATGGAAAAAGATGATGGAGGGAGGGACCCTTGCAAACTGGAAATCTACTCCCCCCTTATGTTGCGTAAGGGACCTTTGCATATTAACGACAGCTAGCTTTGTTTTTTGTTACTTTTTATTTAGGAGGAAACATAATCAAAGTCTTGATCCATCTATGTTTCTGTTTCATTCTAATTAGTTCCAATTAGTCTGTATTTATGAG
>JAUPMG010262845.1:0-20281 GCA_031762675.1 Pachysandra terminalis
CTGCAACATAAGGGATTTCAGAAGGTTTTGGATTTGTTTTGGTGATCTACAACTTAACAACAAGGTAAGTAGATTATTTGGGTTCTTTGGGATGATTCCATAATGTTTAGTATGATTAAATAATTATAATAAGATGAGTTTTCTAGTAAAATTTCATGTATGTGCTAATAGTTGAATTTCATGTGTAGATCTATGTTGTGATTTGATTTATATGATTTTAGTGCATGGATGAATGTTTTGGAGTTATGAATGATGTATTTAAGTTCTGGGATATTTTAGATTTGATTTCGGATGATTTGAATGTGAGAAAGACGATGAATAATTAAAGAATCGCAGGTTTCTGGGTTTCTGGGTCGAGTGCGATCGAGCGCGATGCGATTGATCGCCATGGGTTGCGATCGATCTCCAGGCGATTTCGATCGATCTCAGATGTGCAGGTTCTCCAGATTCGGTTGTTTTGATTTAGTATGGCTTGGCACGTGTTGTCTAAGAGTCCTGGAGGGTTTGGGGAGCCATGTGGGACCCATTGGGGGTCTGTGATGAGTTGTGTGGGCCATGGGCCTTGGATGTAGCCATATACCAAGCATGTGAGGCTTTGGGGTATGATGGTTATGACCTATGTGTGGGGCTGAGAGCTTGATTTTGGGGGTTGTATGCATACTATGGCTGTGATATGTTGGTTGAGGGCCATAGGTACTGATGTGCTCCTATTCCTGTCCAAAGGTTAGGATTTTACATCCTAAGTAGAATAGTAGAATAGTAGAATAGAGACTGGACTACATTCTAGGTTGAATTTGGGAGGTTAGAATGAAGCTTATGTTGGCTGTCCAGGGATGGGGTTCTGACCTTTCCAAGTAACCCATGAACTGAACCGTATGTTTAAAGTTGAGACTCTGACTACTTGAATTGACATTAGGTGGCGAGAATGGATGTTTTGGTTCATCGCCTGTAGGATGTCTGTGATGGTTTCTAAGGGTTTATCGTCGTGTATGGGCGCGTGGATAAGTGGCTTTAGACAGTATCACTAAGGTCCTATTAGTGTTGTTGTTGCATCATTGGATTGCTTATGATGTGTTCCAATGGATTGTTGCGTGTATGGGCGCATAACAGCTTTCACGGGAATCTATCATTTGTGTTACCTAGGGTAGGCATCCATACTATGGTTAGGTGAAGTGCAAGTGTGTCTTGATGGAAAGAGAATGAGGTAGCGGAGTCCTCGTAGGTTGAGATTCCTACAAAAATGGGATATTGATGTGTATGGATAGTGTGATGAAATGGTTGCAACCGAACCATGGGTTAGCGCCCGGATCGGTGAGTGGGGCTGCCGGTTGTTCCAAGAACGCAGATTCCAAATTGTGGTAGGTTATCCAAGAACAATTGGCGCGACATCTAAACATAGGCATTTTCTGCACATCATCTTGCGTTCCTTGAATGAGCATATTAGGACATTTGTATTCCATTTCGCATCATATCATCTCATATCATATCTTGTCATATCCTTGTATACATTGTTTTATGATTGATTTATCGGGTTATTTATCGAACTTCATATTTGATATTATGCTGTTATTCTAGATTACCTGGATCATGCTTATTGAGTATTCAATACTCAGGCAGTTTGTTATGTGACTGCAGGATGAGATGGTTGACTGGAAGGGACATAGACCTTGACTTACTTATGATTCATGAGGAACCGATTAGTTGATTTAGACGTGACTTTCTATTATAGAACCTTGAATTTTTATTCCTTTATTAGAATTGGTTGTATGGCTCTGTTGAAGCCATAGGATTATTTATTTATTTGGAACTTGATGTATTTAGTTGGTTTACTTCCGCTATCTATACTCTGCTATTAAGAATTAAATTGGGTTTATCTCATGCCTTGTGTGATGCGTAATCCGCGGTCCAGTGTTCGATCCCGAAGGTCACGCCTTGAGATTCGTGCTATTTTCACATGGGGAGTTGTGTCGGATCTGGGGCAGGACAGTAGCGTTCTGCATACGACAACAATATTCGTCAAACTACACCAATTTCATATGCCTTATGTGGCACCTCTAATCCGAGATATAGGATCTCGAGGATTCCAAGGAAACAATCTTCGGATCCACCACATGGATACAGATAAAAAGCCACACAACCAACCTAATCCTAGTTGAATAAGAGTCAATATAATAATAGAACAGTGGATGTCTGAAACATTTAAACTAAACCATAGCCCAATTAAAAGTACAATGGACTAATCACCCACAAATAGCAGTCCTAAAATTATTACAATTTTTGCCCTCCCGGGGTCAAACCAAAGTAATAAAACAAGTAAAGTAATATGTAGTCTCTAAAATAAAAACATCTAAGTCATTTCACTTGTCCAGTAGTAAGCAGGTCAAATAATCCGATCACCTGTAAAAATAAGGATCAGTTGAAGCCTAGTGGACGAATCCAACAAGACAACAATATCTATGTTTATGCATGCATAACAATACAGTTAATTCATGCCTTTCATCCATCATGTAATATCACAATACAATGTATATTAAACATGTTCTCATACAATATCTCACATATTAGTATGTACTTTACAACATCACATGAATTCATAATTCACATTAATACTACGCAAGATCACATAATAACAATCAATGATTCACCATTCCCATAATTCCACTATATTAATACAACCTACATGATCCTATCATGTTTAACCAAATCTCCATGAATCTACCATATTCCAAATAACACCCATACATGTTCTCACATGGTTCAACCATGTGATACAATACAAGAATTACATCGAACACATACTCATATTATGTACTATAATAATAATCACATAGTTCTACCATGCTACGACCAACACACATAATAATCACTACATGGTTCCACCATGCTACGACCAAGTAACCACATCATAATATTATATACAAGTATACATAGTCGCACTATGTATACAACCAAACATCACATTGTTCCACCATGTTATGACCAAGTAACCACATCATAATACCATATATAGTACACATAGTCTTACTACATGTACTCACAAACATCACATGGTCCTACCATGTCATAGTCATCATTGTTTTAGGGACTTTCACCCATGGTGGAATACACCATAATCAAGTAGCAACATTCACTTAACACTCCTTGAAGGACATACAGCCACGATGGAAGTACACCCGTAACTAATCACAATCACAATCACAATCAATATTCCTTTAGGGACTTTCACCCACGGTGGAAGCACACCTATAACTAATCAATATCCAATCCACATTCCTTTAGGGACTTTCACCCATGGTGGAAGCACACCTGTAACTAGTATCATAATCCACATTCCTTTAGGAACTTTCACCAACGGTGGAAGTACACCCGTAGCCAATCACAATCACAGTCAATCCACACTAGCAACCAATGATAATGCATTTCAATTAAACACTCATCATGTGCAATGCAATGCAATGTATGATGCAATTATGTGATGATATGAGTGCAATGCAATGCAATGCAGGTATGACCAGGCCTAGCCCGATCACATGCTCAATCCAATTCACAATCATGCAACCTGTTCTTTTAGGGACTTGCACCCACGGAAGAACGCACCTGCACTAACCCACTCTTTTAACGACTTACACCCACAGAAAGAACTCACTTGTTGCGACCATCACATTTTTTGGGGCTTTCACCCATGGCTGGAAACACCTTATCCTAGTTACCCGCTCTTTTAGGGACTTGCACCCAAGGTAGAAAACCACCTTTCGTATTTCTCTAGAGACTTGCACTCACGGCGGAATAAGCCTGTTATGACCATTTCTTTAGGGACTTTCACGCACAGTGGAAACATACCTGTAATCAGAACCTTCACATTTTATGGGGCTTTCACCCACGGTGGAAACATACCTGTATTCAGAACCATCACATTTTATGGGGCTTTCACCCACGGATGGGATACACCTTATGCTAGTAACCTTCCTTTTGGGAACTTCCACCCTCAGTGAAGTACACCCATCCAGATCACAAGTCAAGATACAATCATCAATCACAGACAAAATTCACAACATAGATACTCACTATATCCCCAATCAACACACAAGGTTTCATCAAATCAACACAAGGTAACATAAGTCAAACCAAGTCAACCTAAATCAACCTTACATGCCAAAGGCACCATTCAGCCAATCAAATCCTAAGTGACCATTTCTAATCATAACAATCCTATTTTGATGTTCTATGATCATATGCTGAACTTTGAATTTAACATCACTTATTATTCAATTCGGATTAGTCAATAATCCTAAATTTTAGACCTTCTCCTACACTTTTCCTAATTCGATCAAATCTAGATCTTTTACACACAAACCAATTGTACAGGCATGTGTACAACCCAATAGGGATCTTATCCTTGAAATTTGACCTTGTTTGGGCCTCGGCAGCACTTTGGTAGCTGTCGACGATCCTACCGAGAACTTCGGTAGGACAGCTACTGAGCCTCGTTAGATAGTCCAAAGAACTTAACAATTTTCTGGTTTTCGGCGGGTGTTCGGTAGCTACCGTCACTCCTGCCGAACGTATTAATTTAGCAAAAATATGGGTTTTGCCTAGGGTTTCGTGCCTACATCCAAGATACTTAATTTCTAGGGTTCTAATGATTATGAATAAGTCTCTAAAAATTATCCAACTGATCCAAACATCAACACATAATAGCTTATTAATTTCCATCGATCTAAACAAGTAATCACATAATAAATCTAAGAATTAACACATAATCCATAGGAACACAAGGAACACCAAAACTTATAGAAATTAGATCTAGCATGATTATTATCACAAAAATAACATGGCATTTATTCTAGTTTTACTATATCTTTAATCTAAGCATTCTTCACACAAGATCATGCATCAACCCTATAACTATAGCACTGGAATCATCCATAAATATAAATATTGTAGAAACGCAGGAAGTCCCTACCTCGTTTCCTTAGATTTGATCTATGTAGATTCCAGCAACAAGAATCACCAAAACTTCCTCTTCCTTCTTCTTCTTCCTCTTTCTTTGATCACCACAAACACAGCCATTTTCTCTCTCCTAGAACAATACGTGAGTTAGTAGAAGAACCCATTATGTCCCTCTCTCTAATTCAAATTAGGTAGTAAATATTTAAGCTACCCCTAGTGACTAAATTAAATGGCACCTCCATCCCCTAGCTTCAAACGTCCTCTTCAAACCCTAGTCTCCATAACGTATTTTTAAATTACTTAGTGACCCATTATTCATAATATTACACAATGGACCCTAACTTATTTTATAATTACAAATAAGTACTAATTTAGTTAATTAGACACAATCTTTCCCAATCTTCCACAAAGATTAAAATATTTAATTATATTAATTAATATTAATTATAACTTAAGGACACAGGTCACTACACCTTATTTAACCTATACGAAGGCGGTATTCTCTTTCTCATGCTCCTTTATTATAGCTTGATTCAAGATTATTATTATATGTTCTATAATATCATCCTGTATCATGCTTCATGCATCTTCGAACACCTAGTTCAGTTCTATGCTCTATATGCTTTACAAACACATGTCTTTTGTTTCTCAATTTGTTGGACAACCAAACACATGCCATGCTTCACGTCCGGAGACTACTTGGCAAAGAAATAAATTATGTGTCGATGATCACGTCCCCTTTGTTCCAAACGTCTAATAGTGCCTTATCTATTGGATCGTGGAATCGTGACTTTAAGCTAGAATTGTCATGCTATGATGATGATATATCTTCAATATCAACATTGTGAAGATCTCCATCTTGATCTATGCCTTTCAATGTTGGGTTCCAACTATAATTATGAAGCGCGAGACCCATTTTTTCGGATTGGCTAGAGCGAGTAGAGTATATGACAGAGTACTTTGCCAAATCTTGTGCCTCCGCCAAACCCTTGGTGATCCTTAACTCATCGTTATTGAGATTATTATTTATCGGACCTGAATCACCAACTATCTCCAAACTAACCAACACGCGAACATTCTCTAAAGAAGGAGAAAAGTTACCCCGAGAAGCTATGAACGTATGATTATCCTTGCTCTAGCGATAAACAAGTTAGAAAAAACTTCCCGATCCAAGGAAATGTTTAATTCATAGCATGCTTGGATTGCTTTCTCCAAACTGCATCGGTCAAGCTTTTGTCACGACGACTCGGTCTCCAACATCTCGCGACACCATTCGTGCCAAGTAAATGGGTGACGTGATCGTGACTCGAATTGAATATTACTTGGAGGATAAGATCCTGATCCGAAATTAATGCGAGGGATCGAAGTCAGAGAAGGAGATACCCCGTCATTGGCCGATGTGGGAGGAAATAAGCATGCCATGGTACTCGGCATTTTATTAAACCGCTTGGAGCGAGGAGAAAATTTGCGGCGTACCAAAGTTGGAGCGCGAAGGGCATCTTCCCAATCCCTCTCGCCCAATAGCGTTTTCAACAAAACCCGACGGAGGTTGGAGCGCGGAAGATGTTTTCCCCAATTTCTC
This sequence comes from Pachysandra terminalis, assembly GCA_031762675.1. Taxonomy (NCBI): domain Eukaryota; kingdom Viridiplantae; phylum Streptophyta; class Magnoliopsida; order Buxales; family Buxaceae; genus Pachysandra; species Pachysandra terminalis. The sequence continues at coordinate 6,533 of JAUPMG010262845.1, forward strand.
TTGTCCAAAAGTATTCTCCAACTCGTCAAGGGCTTGAGAGCATGTTATGATTCCAAGCCTTAATGTCACAAAACAATCTCATGCCCATGCTCAAGAGCAATAACTAGTACGTAGGAACAGTATTTTCATATCTCAGATTCCCCACGCCAATAAACTTGGGTGTATCGTCGCGGTCAGCGGGACTTAAATGTTGATATGGAAAATATCAAAGGTCCATAGTTTGATGAAACACGGGCACCTATCACGAATATGAACCTCGACAAGCGGTGAAGTACTTATATGTATGTTCATACAATTCTATGATATAAGTCACTTGAAGCCATGATGGCCGTGAACTCGATGAGAACTTCATAGTTAAGCATGCTTGAGCAGGAGTAGTACCAGGTTGGGTGACCACCTGGGAAGTCTGATTCGAGGAAGCCAAGGGCGTCCAACTTGTGAAGTTTTGATGCCTCTCAACACTTGGTACACTTGGAGGATCAACTCATGAGGTTGATGCTCCTCATCAAATGCACAATAAGGAAGAGCAATTCTTTGAGCTGACACCGCGGAATACTTGCCCTGTCAAGTTGATGCTACAAAAATTTTATTCAACATCCAAAGTGCTCCTGCCATCAAAGTTGAGAACTTCACCATCCCGGGTACCTCAACGTCCAAGGGCGCTTCTGCCGCCCAAGTTGAAAACTTCACTATCGTAGGTACCTCAACGACCAAGGGTGCTCCTGCCGCCAAAGTTGAAAGCTATGCCGTTTCGGGTACCTCAACGCCCGAGGGTGCTCCTGCCGCCCAAGTTGAGAACTTCATCATCCTGGGTACCACAACATCCAAGGTGCTCCTGCCGCCCAAGTTGAGAACTTTACCATCCCGAGTACCTCAGCTCCCACGGTGCTCCTGCCGCCCAAGTTGAAAGCTTCGCCTTCCTGGTTACCTCAATGCCCAAGAGTGCTCTTGCCACCCAAGTTGAGAAATTCACCATCCCGGGTAGCTCAACGTCCAAGGTGCTCCTGCCACTCAAGTTGAGCACCTCAACGTTCAAGGTGCTCCTGCCGCCCAAGTTGAGAACCTCAATGTCCAAGGTACCCTTGCTACTCAAGTTGAGAAACTCAACGTCCAAGGTGCCCCTGCCGCCCAAGTTGAAAACTTCACCATCCCAGGTACTTCAACGTCCAAGGGTGCTCCTGCCGCCCAACTTGAAAGCTTCACTGTCCCGGGTTCCTCAACACCCGAGGGTGCTCCTGCCACCCATGTTGAGAACTTCACCATCCTGTGTACCACAACGCCCAGGGTGCTACTGCCACCCAAGTTGAAAGCTTCGCCGTCCCGGGAACCTCAATGCACTAGGGTGTTCTTGCCGCCCAAGTTAAGAACTTCACCATCCCAGGTACCTCAACGTCCAAGGTGCTCCTGCCGCGCAAGTTGAGAACCTCGACGTTCAAGGTGCTCCAGCCGCCCAAGTTGAGAACCTCAACATTCAAGGTGCTCCAGCCGCCCAAGTTGAGAACCTCAACGTCCAAGGTAACCCTGCCACCCAAGTTGAGCAACTCAACGTCTAAGATACCCCTGCTACCCAAGTTGAGAAACTCAGTGTCCAAGGTAGCCCAACCACCCAAGTTGAAAACTTCACCGTCCCAGGTACATCAACGTCCAAGGGTACTCTTGCTGCCCAAGTTGAAAGCCAATGCCCGAGGGTGCTCCTTCCGCCCAAGTTGAGAACTTGGCCATCCCGGGTACGTCAACGTCTAAGGTGCTCCTACTGCCCGAGTTGAGAACTTCACCATCGCAGGTACCTCAAAGTTCGAGGTGCTCCTGCCGCCCAAGTTAAGAACCTCAATGTTCAAAGTGATCCTACCGCCCAAGTTGAGAACCCTAACGTCTAAGGTACCCCTGCCGCTCATGTTGAGAAACTCAACGTCCAAGTTACCCTTGCCACCAAAGTTAAGAAACTCAATGTCCAAGGTACCGCTGTGGCCCAAGTTGAAAATATCACCGTCCCAGGTACGTCAATGTCCAAGGGTTCTCCTGCCACCCAAGTTGAAAGCTTCGTCGTTTCGAATACCTCACTGTCCGAGGGTGCTCCTACCGCCCAAGTTGAGAACTTCACCATCCCGAGTACCTCAACTTCCAAGGTGCTCCTGCTGCCCAAGTTGAGAAACTCGACGTCCAAGGTGCTCCTACCGCCAAAGTTGAGAACCACAACGTCCAAAGTACCCTTGCCGCCTAAGTTGAGAAACTCAACGACGAAGGTACCCCTGCTGCCCAAGTTGAGAAACTCAACATCCAAGGCGCCTCTGCCGCTCAAAATCGAAAGCCTGATCAACAATAGCACCTCAACTTGCTGAAAGTGCTAAGGTTCAAAAACCTCGAGGGCACCTAAACAAAACTCGTCGAAAATACAAGGTTCAAAAACCTCGAGAGCATTGAGACAAAACTCATCAAAAGTGCTAAGATTCAAAAACCTTGAGAGCACCTAGACAAAACTCTTCGAATGTACCAAGGTTTAAAAACCTCGAGAGCACCTCGACAAAAACTTGTCTCAAGATTGCTAAGGTTCAAAAACCTTGAAACGACTAAGACGAACTGTCACTATAGTGCTAAGGTTCAAAACCCTCGAGAGCACTGAGACAAATATTCTCGAGGGTACTAAGGTTTAAAAACCTCGAAAGTATCAAGATCGGATAATCTGAACAGATTTCAAGATCGAAGTAGTTCCAGCTACATCTTTAATGCTGATCACTATTGCCCATACGGTGGCATCAAAGGCGGACATACAAAGGGGGAATTAGATTTGAACGCAATGGAGGGGCGTGAGGATCACCAGCCCCTTGATATGTCATGGGTCACACATGGTGTCACGGTTCCAGGTGGCAAATGTGTAATTCATGAACGTAACTTTGGATTGGTCCACCAAAGAGACTGGGGTAGTACCCCAGGTTAGAGTCTTAACACCATTAGGCAATTTCTAATGGATTCCAAACTACCGCTATCTTTCTCCTAGCTACTATAAATAGTAGTTCATTTCCCAAAAAAAGGACTGGAGAATTTTCCGAACAGATTAGACTCCGAGAACATGCTCCGACCTATGTTCATGAAATCCTTAGACTTTGAACTACGTCTGACTTGATCCCTATTTGGGTAAGTAGGCAACCTGTTGCAGGTGCAATCTAAAACCACCATTAGACTAGGAGTGATTGGAGAAGTATAGAAGATCTTTTAAACATCGGCTTTGAAGAGATATCATGAACTCCTAACACTTCGACCCATTATTTCCATTAGTCCATCCCGACTCGTGCTCAACGGCCATTATTTCCATTAGTCCGACCCGACTCATGCTCAACGGCCATTCCGTTCCACCCTCTTAATTCTTCTAAAGACAGGTACGGTCAGTAATCGATTTATGCTTCCATCAGTCGGTAATTTTTACTGTTTGTGACTTTGTCACAAAGACACCCTTTATACATAATTATAACAATAAAACAATAAACCAACCATACCAAATCAATTTACAAACATGATTATCAAGTCTAACACGAATCAAACATATCTATCAAAATACTATTCTTCAAATTGTTCAATCTCTTATTCTAATTAATCCATAAAACCTATGAAACTAGAATAAGATGAAATATGAAGTTCATAAGAAGATTATAATGATGGAATCACTTACCTAGAACCAAATCTTAAACTGAAGGAGATCTCATAAGAAGACTATACAGTGGATTACAACTTGCAATGTTTGATATTCGATGGGTGTGTGTTTCCGATATGTGATTCTATGCCAAATTTTCTTCTTCTTCACCTTCCTCTCCCTTGCACTATGACAGCTGGGGTTTGCTCTCTTCCCTCTTCTATTCTTATTTTCCTCTCTAAAAGACAAAACCCTAACCTTATATCCCAAAACACTATTCACGTTTGATTTTTTAATCCTATTCCCTAAATTACAAGTAGTACCCCTATAGTATTCTAATTACTTTATAACCCCAAATGGGTAGCTCAATTACAATTTAAACATATATTTTAATTGTTTTATAATCGACACCATTAAGTCTGGGTCCACACGACCAGATCTGGACTTGTCCCACAAACCTAGTTTCAAAGTATGCTAATAACTTAATCACATTATAACACCTCACTATCCATTAACTACAGTTTGACCCTACTTCGACACTTATATTAACACCTTGCTAGTATCAATTAGAATTCAAGTTCAATTATAATTATTTAACTCTATTAAATAATTTACAATTTGTTTGTTTTATTAATTTTCGGTTCCGGGGGTCTACACCAGTGGTGTGCCGGTGCCTGCCGACGGACAATCCTCTGTGTTTAACATCTTCTATCAGCAGCACCACCAGTGTACCAGTTCCTGCCGACAGCCCAAATTGTGCCTAGTTCAGTCCCCTGTCAACAACACCAGTAGTGTATCGGTGCCTGTCGACAGGTCACAAATCCGGGAAATTCGTAAGCATCTGCGGTCATCATTTTAGAACACCAACTCAACCAACCTTTACATATGAAGTGTAATAACTATAATGACCTAAATCCACTAAGAGAATGTTCTTAATTAATCATAGATTTTTATAAAATTAATGTATAATTTTTCGGTAATAAATCATATGGTTTTGAAAACTAATTTGTGGTTGGGTAGTTTTTAAAGATAATTATCTTCAGTGGGGGTCTTATTGTGATTTTGATGATTTTTGGGGTATAGTCGATTATTACCCAAAAATTCTTTTGATTTAAACGCATGGTTCATGCGTTAGAGTTCGTGGGATGGTTGGGATGGAAATGGGAGGAAATTGAGGAGAGGTTTCCATTCCCTCTCCCATTCATTCCCTTTAACATCAGAACATGGAGAGATCAACAAGAGAAAAGGAGAGAGAGCTCAAATCTAGATTCTCAAACCCTAGCAATTTTCACTTGCAGCTGAGAGAAGACAAGGAAGGAAAAGACGAGGAGAAGAGAAAGGAGTTCCAGAAACTAGAAGAAATCATCAGGTAAGTTCACTTATTGTATAGTTCTATCACGAACTAAACATGGAAATCTCAATGGAGTCTCCAAATTTAAAACCTAACTCTCACCCCATATCCTTATGGGAATGGAAAGCAATAATCAAGACATAAGAGGAAGTAAAATAAATAGTTCTAATAAATAATTAAGTAAAAATTACAGATTTGGTCATTTACATAAGTTTGAATGAAAATCCCTACTTCTAATACATTAGCCTTATCCTCTAAATCTCTATTCTTCTAATCCCAGTCCAAGGCTCTCCCTTTATGTGCTAGCATTTAATCCTGAAAAATATAAATCAACAAACATAAGCTGGAAAGATCGGATGAGTAATCCTTCGAAACAAGGTATTTACTTATATCCCAATGTTATGAAAAAACATACTAATTAACATAGGTGATAATACTTAGTGATAAGTGTGTAACACTTGCACTTCTAGACTTATTACTCATGTCTATTAGTATTAGAGTTGCATTTATGTGAATGAATTAATTCATTTATCTTGTTTTGCAGGTTTCGTGATGAAGAGGAGAATCTGGACTTAAACTAAGCCAACTAAAGCCTTAATTGGATCAAGCTTCAAGGTTGTAAAGAGGAGAAGATCAAAGCTCAAAACTCAAGCCAATTACACCTTGAAAATAGAGGAGGAAGCCCAAGGAGAAATCCCAAGTAGAAGCCCAAAAGACCCTGTCAAAGATCATCCCAGAAACAGAGAAACTGTACTCTGCGATCGAGCGCAGAGTGCCAGGCTCGATCACATTGCGATCGAGCGCATACAGAGCTTCAACAGTAACATAATTGTGTACTATTTGGGTTTACACGTAACTAATTGCCTTGTCCTTTTGGATGACTTCGAAACGGAGAATAATGTATTAAAAGACTCCAGACAAGATGTAGATAATTATGAAATTAATTAGAGTGAATTGGATTGTTTGTCATGAGAGATTTCTCTGAGATCTACGATCTGGTTTTTCTGGTTTTTTTTTTGTTCGGAGAAGAAGAAGAACTGAAGCACTTCGGCTATTAATGGAGATGGAATTCTACACATCCATGTTGAAGACCAGCCCGTCCATGAGTAGCTAAATTCCTTGTGGAGTATTGATGTAAACTCTAACTTATTGATTACGGATTAATCTCATGTTTATTAGGTTTTTAATTGAACTGTTTGATAGTTGCATAGTTATGAGGATTGTTAAGAATCGGATTTAATGTCTCTAATCAATTTTAATAGAACCTACTGGGCATAGTTTTGTTAGGATTGAACCCAAAATATTCTTATTTTCTGTGATTATAAGAATATTGATTTTGCAATAGTTTTTATTGACATGATGATTAAGATGGATTTGATAGGCCAATGCCTAGGGAAGACGGGTTGTACTGCAAATTAGGTAGTTAGTATAGGTGGACAGTCCGTGCTTACCAAAGATGGATTATACATATCCCTTATGATAATGTAAATCATAACTATGAGAGTTTGATAGTTTTGGCTTAGCGAAGACAAGTTGTTTTGCAATAGTGCATACAACTTGTGCTAATCGAAGATAGACTATGCTTATTCTTTAGTATGATACCTTTTTGGTGACATTGTAGTGAGCATATAGCCACACAAGTCTATTTTAGACATTGAATTAGATTCCTAATTTCATGAGATTAACCATATTCATTAGGTTAGAGGGATCATCAATACTCTACCCTTTATCCTATTGATTTAGATTCCTTCAATTTAGTTTAATTCAGTTTTAGAATTAAAATCACACATTCCTTTGATCTGTCTACTAATTTATTTAGAATTAATCTGATAAAATTAATATTCTAAACCCCATCAGTCCTTGAGGCTCGACACCCTCAACATAGCCCTATCCTACTTGGATTCGTTTTATTGCGAGTGGTAATTATAATTGCACATCAATTTTTGGCGCCGTTGTCGGGGACTGGTTTTCGATTTAGATTGCTAAAATTGTTAGATTAAGTCTAATTGAATTTGTAGATTTTATTTCATATTTTTTTTATTTTAATGATGTGTGGTTTACTGTTTCAGGTACTGTCTGCACTTTGCGATCGAGCATAGTTGTTTGCGATCGAGCGTAACAGGATTGAGCGCAATTTCTGCAATCAAGCGTAATAGGATAGAGCGCAATTTCTGCAATTGAACGTAATACTGCAGAAGTACATATTTTTCTTGAAAATTCTTCCAGCAGCCAGGTTAGTTTAATTTATTTTCTTTTAGTATTTGTTTCCATTACTGATGTATGTTAGGTAGGCGTTCCTTGTCCTTACCACTTTTACCTTGCGACCTATATTTAGAACGTACTCTTAGAGAACGTAAGGCCCAGAGAGACTAGCTTGGTAGGAGAACATACAACTGTAACAATGCAACCAGAAGAAGAAGAGAGACCCATACTGCTTAGGGATCATTATATCCCTACTACTTACACCTTTCCTTCTTGCCTTCAGTTGCTCCAAGTTGCTGCAACTCACTATGAAATTAACTCCAGTATCATACAAATGCTTCCATCTTTTTATAGACTTAATATTGAGGATCCTTACAAGCACCTGGATGAATTCCTTGAAATCTGCTCTACCATTAGATTGCAGAATTTTTCCGAGGTTGCTCTAAGGATGCGGCTCTTCCCCTTTTCACTAAAGGACAAAGCCAAACATTGGCTGAATTCCTTAGAGGCTAATACTATCACAACATGGGCTCAAATGCAACATGAATTCCTTAAGAAGTATTTCCCCATAGGAAAGACCAACCAGATTCGGAGAGCTATCACTAGCTTCTCCCAAAGTGAAGGGGAGACATTTCATGAGACATGGGAGAGACTTAAAGACTTACTTAGGAAGTGCCCACACCATGCCATTCCCAAATGGCAACTTGTACAGTGCTTTTATGATAGTTTGAGTGAACCACATAGGCAGATGGCGGATGATTCATGTGGTGGCACTTTTATGCTTAAAAGTGAAGAAGCATGGATTCTCTTTGAGAGTCTTTGTGAAAACTTTGTACAACATGCTTCAACGAGTCGTAGGACACTTGGCCCTAAAGCCCCTAAGATTGAAAGTCTCTTTGAGGTGACTAATTCATTAGATGTGACGACTAAGGTGGATGCATTATCACGAAAGCTAGACCAACTTATGACAGCTGGTTTCACTCCTATCACTCCACTTCACTCGTCCATCCCGATTGAACCATGTGCAATATGCTATAATCCCTCACACCATACTAAAGATTTCAGTACATCGGGACAGGTTTCTGATTTTTCTCATGAACATGTAAACGCTGCCTTCTCTAGACTGGGTAATGATCCATACTCAAACACTTACAACCCGGGATGGAGGAACCATCCGAATTTTTCATGGTGAAATCAAGCATCTGCAAATTCACCTCCATCATATGGTACGCAAAGCCGTGTGCATCCATATCCTAATAATCAATCTTTCCATCCATCTACCAATTATAGGCCCGCTCAACAACACTATCAATCAGCTCCTCCTCCTCCTAAGAATTCAGCTTTTAAGGAAAGGGTATTGGCTGCCGTTAGCAACCTTGAGGCAAATACTCAATTGCTGAACTCCCACTCTCAATCCATAGCGAAGCTAGAAACCCAAGTCGAGCAGATAGCTAATGCACTTAATAGAAGAGAGGACGGGAAGCTTCCTAGTCAGCCAGTGGCCAATCTTCAAGGGCAATTCATAGTAGAGGGGAACACTTCCAGCAACTTTAATCCTGAGCAGCTCCATGCCATTACCACTTTGAGAAGTGGAAGAGCGATTGCAAATAGGGTAGCAGAGGAAAAGATTGAGAAAGTTGACCCAATCCCCATTGTAAATCCTAAAGAGCCAACTAACCAAAGAGAGATTGATGAAGCCCGTTCTTCTATCACTCCTGCTCCTGAGATACCATTTGAGCCTCCTGCTCCCTTTCCTCAACGTCTCAAGGAGCCCTCTTATTTTGGGAAGCAATGAGAGAAGATCAAAGACATGATGGAGGTCTTCAAACAAGTGAAAATATATCTTCCTCTCCTTGATGCTATACAACAGATTCTCTTATATGGCAAGTTTCTTAAGGACCTATGTACACAAAAGCGTAGAACTTGGAGTCATACTCCTCAGAAGGTCCGCCTCACAGAGCAAGTAAACTCCCTTATTCAGCACCACATTGCCCCCAAGTTTAAGGACCTTGGAGTTCCTACCATCTCTTGTCTCGTAGGAGACCATGAAATTGAGAGAGCCCTCCTTAACTTGGGAGCAAGTGTGAACTTGCTTCCTTACTCGGTGTACATGCAACTTGGCTTGGGAGAATTAAAGCCCACGATGGTTATCTTGCAGCTAGCTGATAGATCTCCTAAGAAACCGCATGACATCGTTGAAGATGTTATCATACGAGTGGATAAGTTATACTTCCCAGTAGACTTTATCATTCTTGATACAAAACCTGTCCAAATTCCCGATAGACACATTCCCATCATCCTTGGACGTTCTTTCTTGGCTACAGCTAACGCTTGCATTAACTGTAGGACTGGGGTGATGGAATTATCCTTTGGGAATATAAAGATCAAACTGAACATCTTCAACGCATTCCAGCATCCACCAGATGCGAGTGCGTGTTTCCTCCTGGAAATCATTGAAGTATCAGTAGAGGACTCACTCCCTCACCTGTTAATGGACGATCCATTACAGACATGTTTGGCTCGCTTTGGTGCGGAAAATTTTGAGGTGGAGGGTTACATTAGTGAGGTGAATTCCTTACTTGAAATAGCTGGCACATTAGACTCTCGTCCTTTGAGAGCACCAAAAGAGTCCTTGCCTCTGACTTCTAGTACCTGTCCCATTCCATCCCTGCTATCACCACCACAACTTGAGCTTAAACCACTGCCTGAGAAGCTCAAGTACGCCTTCTTAGGATCAAATGACACTCTTCCGGTCATTATTGCTTTCGATTTGCAAGATGACCAGGAGAGTAGGCTATCGAATGTGCTTAAAGAGCACAAGGAGGCCATTGGATGGAGTGTGGCAGACTTGAAAGGATTTGACCCCTCTATTTGTATTCACTGCATTCATTTAGAGGAAGACGCTAGACCTGCCCGTGAAGCACAGCGTCAGTTAAATCCTAATATGAAGGAGGTGGTAATGAAAGAAGTCATTAGGTTGCTTGATGTGGGTATTATATACCCCATATCTGATAGAAAATGGATCAGTCCCACACAGATGGTGCCCAAGAAGTCGGGTATCACTGTGATAGAGAATTCTGTGGGAGAATTAATCCCACAGTGCACGACCACTGGATGGCGTGTGCGCATTGATTACCGAAAGCTCAATTCCGGTACTAGGAAGGATCATTTTCCACTTCCATTCATTGATCAGATCCTAAAGCGTGTTGCTGGCCAAAGTTACTATTTCTTTTTAAACGGATATTCGGCTATAATCAAGTGGCTATTGACCCCCAAGACCAAGAGAAGCCGACTTTCACCTATCCCTTCGGTACTTTTGAATATAGACGCATGCCCTTTGGGTTGTGAAATGCACCTGCGACATTTCAAAGTTGTATGATGTCTATCTTCTCGAACATGGTTGAAAAGTTTCTAGAGGAGTTCATGGATGAATTTTCTGTCTTTGGTTTCTCTTTTGAGATGTGTCTCCATCATTTATCACTTGTGCTTCAACGTTGCAAGGAGACACGCTTGATTCTGAGTTAGGAAAAGAGCATTTTATGGTTCAAGAAGGAATTGTCTTGAGCCACATTGTGTCCAAGAATGGGATTGAAGTAGATAGAGCGAAAGTAGAATTAATTTCTAATCTTCCACCTTCTACTTCAGTGAAGCAGATTCGCTCTTCTCTCGGTCATGTCAGTTTTTATCGCCCCTTTATCAAAGACTTTAGCAAGATAGCATGACCTTTGTGCAGTCTTCTTGCCAAGGACACCTCATTCCACTTTGATAAAGCTTGTCTTGAGGCATTCGAGAAGCATAAATCCCTACTTTCCTCCGCACCCATCATGAAGCCCCCCGATTGGGCTCTTCCTTTTGAGATCATGTGTGACACATCAGATTATGCGTTAGGTGCCGTCTTGGGACTGCGTGTGGACAGACTCCCATATGCCATTTACTACGCTAGTAGAACTCTTATTTCTGCTCAAGTGAATTACACCACTAAAGAGAAAGAGTTGCTAGCGTTATCTTTCCCTTAGAAAAATTTCGCTCTTACCTTTTGGGTTCCAAGGTGATTGTATATTCATATCATGCAGCACTGAGATATTTATTGGCCAAAAAGGAAACAAACCCCATTTAATTAGATGGATACTCTTATTACAAGAGTTTGATTTGGAAATACGGGATAAAAAAGAAAGTCAGAATGTCGTGGCTAATCACCTTTCCTGAATCCCTTTGAGTCTTCTCAATCTATTCCAGTTCAGGATTCCTTTCCGGATGAGCAACTGTTTGAGATTACTATAAAAGGGATGCCATGGTATGCTGACATTGTCAATTACCTAGCAATTGGTAAGATTCCTTCTCAGTGGTCTAAACAAGAAAAGGATCGATTCTTTAAACAAGTTCGATCTTATTTTTTGGAAGATCCAGAGCTATTTAAATATTGTGCGGATCAGATCATCCGTCGATGTATGCCTAAAAGTGAATTCCATAATATTCTTACTTTTTGTCATGCTTTGGCTTGTGGATGACACTTCAATGCCAAGAAGGTGGCTGCTAAGGTCCTACAGAGTGGTTTCTTTTGGCCATCATTGTTCAAAGATGCCCATGATTTCTGTAAGGCATGTGAGAGATGTCAGAGGCTCGGAGCAATAACCCAAAGGAACATGATGCCTTTGAACCCCATCTTGATTGTAGAGATCTTTGATGTGTGGGGCATAGACTTCATGGGACCCTTCCCTCCTTCGTTTGGATTTGAATACATCTTAGTGGCGGTGGATTATGTCTCCAAGTGGGTAGAGGCAGCAGCTACCAAAAACCAATGATCATAAGGTAGTCGTCAAGTTCATACATACGAATATCTTTTGTAGGTTTGGTACGCCCAAAGCTATCATTAGTGACGGAGGAAAACACTTTTGTAATAGGTTTCTCCAAAACTTACTTCTAAAGTACTCCATCACTCATAAATTAGCCACACCTTACCATCCCCAAACAAGTGGCCAAGTAGAGCTGTCAAACAGGGAAATAAAGCGCATCTTAGAGAAGACAATTAGTCCGGACCGTTAGGATTGGTCTTTGAGTCTCAATGATGCGCTTTGGGCACACCGTACTTCATACAAGATACCGATTGGCATGTCACCATATTGGCTTGTTTACGGAAAGGCTTCCCACCTCCCTGTTGAGCTAAAGCATAAAGCTATGTGGGCCATCAAGCAATTTAACTTGGACATGAAGTTAGCTGGCTCAAAAAGGAAACTCCACTTGATTGAACTTGAGGAGATGCGTAGGGATTCTTATGACAATGCTAGGATCTATACGGAGAAATCAAAGGCCTTTCATGATTGACATATCTTACATAGGTCCTTTAAACCGGGTCAAAAGGTGTGGTTGTTTAATTCCAAACTCCGTCTTTTTCCTGGTAAACGTCGTTCTAGATGGGATGGTCCTTTCATTGTCATATCTGTATTTCCACATGGAGCCATTTAAATCTAAGATCCCAAGAATGCCACCTTGCTCAAAGTAAATGGTCAAAGGTTGAAGCCCTACATTGAGGGCATTGTGCATAATGAAGATGTTGAATCCGTCAACTTGATGGATCCCATCTATTTGAACTGATATGAGTCTTGTCACGTCGAGCTAAGGACGTTAAACTTAGCACTTGTTGGGAGGCAACCCATCCATAGTTAGTTTGGAATTAGTTTAGGATTAGATTAGGAATAGAATAGGGTTACTGTCTGCAATAGGATCAAGCGCAGGTATTTGCGCTCGATCTCATTGCGATCGAGCGCAATTTTTGCGATCAATCGGAATGCGCTCAGCCCAAGTGTTCTGCGATTGAGTGTATAGCTCAGTGAGTCACGTGCACCTTTAGTATTTCGGTTTCTTTAAAGTTTTTTTCTTACTTTTCTCCATCCGCTCGAGCGTGCACGCTGTTTCTCTCTTCCAGGTATTTAGATCTTCTTTTCTTTTCCTTAGAATCTCCTTTAGGGGTCTATGTAGGTTTGATCTTGGTTTAGATAGGGTTTTTCTATCAAAACCCTATTTTTTATTTCAGTTCCTGACAGCCTGCACATCGATCGAGTGCATATCTTGCGATCGAGTGACTCTCAGTCCAAAACATTTTAGACTGTCTTTTTTGTCTTAGATCCTCGATGGCCTGTGTTCGTAGTGAGTTTACTGGTTCTTAGAGACACAAGGAACTTAACCCCGAGACTGAATTCGATGTTATAGAGGAATTCAAGCATAATCCAGATACAAAATGAGCTGTAAAAGCTTTGAGGGGACGAGGGTTAGCTGCTTTATTTGCTCCAGTCAAGCATGTAGCTCATCAACGTCATGTGCGTTTGTTCTATTAGAACATGCACTTTGACAATGATGGAGTTCTCTCTTCCGTAGTAGATCGGGTCAGCATGACCATATCTTATGAGGACATAGCTTGTAATGACCCGAACCGGATTTTTCCAATTACATGGGCTTTCCAGTCCAAGTGTAACCTTCACCTCGTATTTCTACGAGAATGGCTACCCAACTTTAAATCATAAGCGGAAGTCCTGAGCAGTTCTAGTAAGATATAAGTAACTAAAACGCATAGAAT
>JAUPMG010262889.1:0-20279 GCA_031762675.1 Pachysandra terminalis
TTGTTTGGGATGTATTTTGAGGTTGTCTAGTTGAGAATTGTGTATGAGAACTGGACTGATATACATACATTAGGAATGGATATTATGGGGCATTTCTTTAGTTTAATGCTATAATATATACAAACTTCAGGTTTTGATCTTTAGTTCAATTTTCGCTGTTTATTAATGATCAAAGGTTACTCTAAGATAATTATAATGGATTTCCACCCTCGCGTTTGAAACTAAAGGAAAATCGTTGATCATTGAGGGTGAAGGTCACGGTGCCGCATTCCGGACCCCACACGTGCTGACACGTGTGCGTCTGGAAATGTAGGGCGTGACACGTGAGTAAACCCTCAATACCTAGGTATTTAGTCAGAAACACAGATCAATAACATAAATATAAAATATCATATTGGTGACTTATGAAAATTCATGTCTTAGTTCTTAACATTTATATGATTCAAAACATTTATATGTTTCAATTCTTAACATTCATGTCACATCAGATCACACATAATGCAGTACACTCTTCCATTCGCACAGGGTTTGGTGTCATGCATGCTAGTCCACTCATCTACACATCTACATGATGCAATATGCCCTATGATCATACATAAGAGAGTCAAGTCTCCCTTTTCCACATTCACAATTCAATCACATATTCATGTTAAATGCATGATATTTATATTTGGCAAACGTATATACACACTTGATCGCTTACTACTCCAACCATGCTGTCTGCGTCCTACATTGAGCCTCGTAAGGCTACAGGACCAGAGACAAAATTTCTTTGTTACATCTCACCAATGCAACTAGACACTCTATGGGCCACTCTTGGGCTATAGGAAACCAGTAGATTCTACTACACATCACAGTTTTAAGGCGTTTCAACCTATGGGATTCTCTTGTCCCATCGTTATTTTTTATCATGGGTCGTAACCGGGGGGGCTCTATCTTGGCTTCCCCTGTGATATATACTAATCGAAAGCTCAGAATAGTTAAAACATTTAAATAATAAATTTGGCATCTTGGACATCTTTAGTCCTCACTCTTGTCTTGCCATTATATGGCGTATCATCATTTTTAACATTTACTTAATTACTCATTCCAGGGTGTGAGTCTCAATTGGCCTTCTTGATTGGAAATCACAATGTAATGGTATCCCCTTTTCGCTTAAATTTTACTAATCCAATAAATAGAAAACACTCCATTGCAAAAGCAATCACAACCATTCACTTCAACATACATCATGGATGTGCACTTCCACGTTACAGCAGATCTTGGAATCATTCACAAATTCTTCATTTTCAACTTACCATGTTCATTTATAACAAAAATAAGCATTAGGATTAAGTATATCCTAAGTCTCACATCATTTTTACATCTTTCTTCATCATCATGTTTTATGCACTTTCTTGAGCATGTAAATCATTTCACTTTTAATCCAGTGTAATAGTGTATTCATTCATATCACAATTTTAGTGATTCAGTATAATCAAGGTCATTACTTACCTCTCATCATTATGTCTTATGCTTAATCTTAAGTATGTACATTTCATCATTTATTTAACCTATCATAATAAAATAGTCATTCACATCACAATTCTATTGATTCAGAGTATACGCATCAAACTAAGATTAACTCATACAAGCACTTAAGATGAATTCACTCATTTGACTAGAAACAGATTTCACATCCAACTAACTAGAATCAAATCACATATCCAACTAGGATTAGTCCACACATCCAATTAGGATCAATTCACATTTCCCACTAAGGTCAATTAACATGCTCATCAAAAATAGTTCACATAACCTTTTAGAATCAATTCACACATCCATCTTGCATCAATTCATATCAGCATCTAAAGTTGATTTATATAATTATCTGAAGTCATTTCACATATTCATCTGGTATCAGTTCATATAATCATTTGAAGTCATTTCACATATTCATCTAGTATCAGTTCATATAATCATTTGAAATCAATTCACATATCTATCTAGCATTCATTATCATTCCATCTCGGATTAATTCACAAATTCATCAAGGATTAATGTACATATTTGTCTAAGGTCAATTCACATCTTACTAGGATCAATCCATACATTCCATAAGTATCTAAATTTTTCCTAATTAATCTTCATTGTTCATTCAACGTATCTAATACGCGATTTCATATATAATCACCCCTAAAACAATCATCAATAATATGTATGACCTAAGTCATCTTAACTTTCTTTCTTTACTTCTTGGTTCACCCTTTGACAATCAATCATCATTTCTACTTCACTTTTTATGTAACATCTCTAGATTGAATTCCATTATAATCAACACATCAAATTAGAGGTTCTAGACTTGTATCTAAACTCATTTCACATTTCAATCATTTTTGGTTGGAGGCTGTGACTGGTGGCACTATTCATCTACTAGTGGAACTATTCATCTACCGATGGCACTATTCACAATTAAAAAAAAAAACACTGTCGGGGGCACCCGACGGTATACCGGTGGCACTATTTACATTTAAAAACAAACACTGTCGGGGGCACCCGACGGTATAACGGTGGCACTGTTCATCCACTGATGACACTATTCACACTTAAAAACAAACGCTGTCGGGGGCACCTGACGGTATACTAGTGGCACTGTTCATCCACCCATGAATGCGAACCCAGAATTTGCCCTTTTTGGTTATTTGCCTATTTAGCTTAGATTTTTGGTTGGTTCTTAATTGGAACTTAATTCCTTAACATATCTCATCATTTTATGAAGATTTCTCATACACATAAGGTTATTGATCCATAATATTCATATTTGATATTGGAAGCCCATCTTTTGTCTTTCCCCTAATTCTAGAACACAACTTCAACACTCCATACATAATATAGTTTGCTTTCTACATGTTCTCATCACATTTAGAGATTAAATTGTTGTACTAGGGTACTGAAATATGGGTTTTTCCAAATGCACATGAATTGAAAGTCCACTCACCTTGAAATTGATGGAGCCATGGAATCTTTTGATCTTTTGTTGTTCCAGCTTGTTGCCTTTGATTTTCTGATGCTCAAGCTCTCTCCCCTTGCCCTAGGTAGGCCTCCCTCATGATTTCTTAGCAACATTTATGATTTCTTAATTCATAATAAGTACTTATACTCCTTAAGTTTAGGGTCTGTTTGGTTGGGTCCTTATGGGTTTCACTCATTTTGCTAATTCTAATTAACTTGTAGGGTTCTTCAACCCCAAATAAATTTTAAGGATGTTACTCATGCAATATCTCACTCTCCACTAAATAAATTACAAATTTAACCTTAGCCCCTTGGACAATTCACCAAAATACCCTTATATAAATTCATAATTTTTTAGGTCCGTACATCTACACACTGAGGGGGACTTGCCGAAGGACCCTCAGCATGCCAAAGACCCTACTGAAACTCTGCTGAGAAATACCTACTCTCGGGTTAAGCCACTGAGAGAACTTCAGTAAACCGAAGGGGGACCTGCCGAAGGACCCTCGGCATGCCGAAGACAATGCAGACGACCCTGCCAAACCTGCATATTTCTCCTATATTTTTTGTTTATTTTAATTATGTTTATTAGGGTTAAATTAATAGGTCTGGATGTTTGCATGATGTTATGAATTGTGTTTAAAGAGATAAGATTTATTGAATGTGCATGATGATGCATGTACTGTTTGCATGAACTACTATGCGATATAAGATTACAAATCTTATGGAGAAGGTTGAGGATGAGGAAGCCCAATAGACCACTTGAAAGGTATGTGTTGTGCTTATCATGGAGGATGTCAGTGACATCCTTAGAAGGTTTTCCCATAACCGAAAATAGATTGGGGGATTGTGTCACGCGTGTTGCAAGTCCCTAGAACTGCGGTGTGCATGTAGAATACTTGAAAACCCGATTGCCAAGTGTAGCCTAGGTTATGCGTTGGGAGTTGATGCTGGTTATGCATGGTATAGACAATGACAGAGAAGAAGGAGACCATAGTCCGATTGTCATGTTTGACCCGGGCAAGGAGGCTTTGGGGGCTATTGGTTGTTCATATTGGATTTCCGATTGCCATGTGTGACCTAGGTATGGTACCTTGGGTTTATGCCAATATGAGTGTTAACAGGTTCAATTACCAAGAGTGGTCGATGTGGTACCCAATGTACACTTTGGGGATTGTAATGCATTCACCAAACATCTAGAGGATAGTTAATTAATTGGAATTATGATTATGATATTGTTCATCTTATGCACGTGTTAATGAATATGTCTCAATAATGCCATGCATGATTTGTGTGATATGTGTTATGTGAAGGCATGAAGCCTAATACTTGATTAGAGAACTCCATGACACTTCTTGCTCACTAGGTTTTCCCCAAAGCTTACCCCCACCAGATTGTTTTGCATGTAAGGAGGTATGTGATGCTTGAATATGAGGAAGATTAGTAGATTATGGCTTATTTAAGCATTGGTTGATGTAATAGTTAATAGGGATTGTTTTCATATTTATTATTGGTTTTGATTTGATTCGGCCTATTAATATCGTAGGATTTTAGTATTAACATGAGACTTGATTTAAGAAATTAAATTACGTCTGATGTACATGTTATTTTTCTACTTATGGTTTGGTATACCATCCCTTGGAAGAAGGGGTGACAGCCTCGTCTCGGAATTCGAGTGCACCTCAATAAAAGGGCTTGGATATGAGATGTGACAATCTTGGAGTCTTCAGAGCTGGCGTAGGGCCGATCACCATTTATAGTGATAGTATGGAAACGTTGGCCTATGCCAAAGACCCCAAATATTTTGGCAGGATAAAGCACATTGATATTTGCTATCATTACATTAGAGACATAGTTGCACATGAGACGTGTCTCTTACACATCCATACTCAATAGATGATAACTGATCCCATGACTAAACCTATAGCTAGACAAGCTTTTAAGGTTCATGTCAAAGAGATTGGATTACGTAGATTGTGATTTGTGTTAAGTAATACATGTTTTATTTACATTTGATATTGAGACATCTAATATTACATTATATTTTATGCGTGAGAATTTAATAAATTTTATCTTTTCATGAGCTGTGAGATTGTGTATTACATGCACACTTTATACACACTATTACTTCCATATTTTGAGGATATGGATATGATATGTCACTAGGCAAGTGGTTGGCTTCTTACACAACAACAGGCCCTGCACATGCAATGCGAGCATGATGAGACATTAAGAAGACTTGTGCCACCTGGGGCATTTAAAAAACTTTATAAGTTATGTCACATTGGAGATTCAATTCCTTAAGGAATCGAATATTATCAGATAAAGTTTGATGTAAGACTTTAATCAAGGCGCTTGAGATTTGTGACTTAGATTAAGGAGCTTAGGTTAGGTGCATATATTACGACTAGACTAAGATCCGTACAATGTTGGAGGTTGACATACTCTTGGCTGGGCCCAGAGCTCCACCATAGCATGTGTTGCATATCACGTAGCATGTATTCCATATCATATGTGCTATTAGCAATATTTCCTTCGAGAGCAAGTGAATGAATCCATATTTCCTTGCTGTGTGAGACCGAGATGATCCTTGAGTGGATCAACTTATAGCCTTATTACTTTTGATCATGTTGTGAAGTTAGATTTGCTGATCACTACTTTAGCTTACTTTCCTATGGCCATTCATCATACGATCTAAAGGGGGTTTGACTAGAAAATCAGTTAAGTCGAAGCTAAATGGCAAGAGGCTAAGGAAAGACGATTTGGCATCACATTTAGAGAGATGATTCATAGAGAAATGTACTCATAGTTTAAAATTATCATTTGATGTTTCACATTTCTTACTTATATGTATCTCCTATATATATAGGCCTGTCAACGGGTCGGATTCGGACCGGATCGCAACTGATCCGAGTTCGATCCGATAGTGAAATCCGAAAATCTGAATCCGATCCGAAATCCGACGGATCATGAAATAGGTAATCCGAATTCGACAGATAGTGAAATTGAATATCCGAATCCGATCCGATAACTTGTAAATTGTGTGTGTGTGTGTGTATATATATATAAATACATATATAAATTATAAATTATAATCGGACCGGATCGGATCATTATCGGATCGGATCGGATCATTTTTAATCGGATCGGATCACTAAAATCCTCTACCGAATCCGGCTTTATCGGATCGCATTCGGATCAGATCCGAATCATGATCCGGCCTGTTGACAGGCCTATATATATATATATATATATATATAGGTTAAATGAATTATTTTAAATGAGCATAATAACATGAATCTAATGGTTGAGAGTAGAGTTTTAAGCTTGGGCTCATGAGGGGTTAGAAATATTCAATCCGATGTGGCCAAATGTGTTTGAGGCATAGGCAAGACTTTTGAGAGCATCTTAATGTCAGTTTTATGAACTTGATATAGAGTCACTCGCTTGTTACTTTGTGTTTGTCGGTCGCACGTTCAACGACATGTATGATTAGCATCCATGATATGAAGATATGATGTATATGAGAAAGATGCACACTTAGTACCCTTTATAGACGAGTGTGAGATGTTGGATTTGTGTTAGGTCAACCCGATTGACCCGCTCGATTGGGCCGACCCAAGTCCCCACTTAATGGGACGTCCATACTTATTTAGAAGTGTGGAGAGTCTTTACTATTAGTTAGGATATAGAGTCACATTAGGAGTTGAGTCTCCTATATCTAGGAAACTCCTCCCATTTTGCTCCACAAGTTTTTTAGAGACTCCGATCCTAGAGAATCTCTCTTTCTCTCCCTCTCTCTCTCTGTCATGCCCTGAATTCGAGATATGTGATCTCAAGGAGTTCAAGACATGACCTTCAGATCCAATCAGTGGATGCGGTCCAAATCATAAATACCATTCCATATGGTCCATCAGAGTTATATAACAATTTCAACGGAAGTCTTAATACAATAAATGTCAACCATTCAATACAACCACGATTCAAATTTCCAAAGTCTTAAAACAAATTAAACAATATCTACTGCCCTTTTGGGTCAAATTACATCATGTTCCAAAATAACATAAAAACAGAAACTAAATAATAATCAATCACACAATTTAGCAACCAACAACATGCTTTATTTAGTGTCCATTCATCCATGTCCAGTTCCTCCCTCTTGCTAGTAACCGGTTGCACGTAGGTGTGAGCTTTGGAGGCTCAATAGGAAACCAAAGACTATGCCTTTTCCCATTAACACAGACATACAACAATTAACTAACCCCATGCAAACCTGTATATCAATACATGCTTTCTAGATTCGTACCCATAACAGTAATAAACAGTAAACACATAATTTGAATTATAAAATAAACAATGCCCACAAATAAGATATTAATATGAACATGAATCAAGCAAATGATGCTAATGGCATACATACACAAGGAATGCTAATGAGAATAAATGTACATGATGTATAATACTAATGATGAAGTGATGTGGATGAAGTGAATGCACGTGCAAGGTGTTAGGCATTGACTAACTTTGTAATTAACTCTCACATCTCCTTCTGGGAATTTTACCCAAGGGATGTGACAACACACACACATGACCATTTCCTTTCAGAGGATGTTACCCAAAGGTAGGAAACCATACAAATTTCCTTTAAGGGGATTATTACCCAAAGGTAGGAGATATTATGACATATTTCCTTTCAGGGGATTATTACCCAATGGTAGGAACTATCATGACATATTTCCTTTCAGAGGATTATAACCTAAAGGTAGGAATAACCATAAACATTTCCTCTTAGGGGATTATTACCCAAAGGTAGGAGAATCTCCTAGCTTAGGGATTCTGGAACCCAAACAATTATCACTTTATGATCACACTAACTCATGCATATCTAATGCTTCGGTCACACAGGGACCTCACACACAACACATGCATAACTTATGCATTTCATGTCCACATGCTTATATATCTCATACACAACCATTTCTCAGATAAAAACCAGTATTACATACTCTTATAGATCAGAACACATCATAACATACTACAAATCATGGTATTTACACCACTTTGTTGCACCAATCATTATACGTATATTATTATGGATATCTAACACCACACTTAACCCCAATAGGTCAAAATCTCACAGTACAAATTCATGACCATTGGCCAACTTCACCATTTTTCGGTCGACCAACAGTGTCGGTTGGCTCCCTTGGTTTACCCAGATTCTTGGTTGACTGACCCGAGACCAAACCAGCATTCCCTGAGTGTCGGTTGACACAGTCGGTCAACCAAGCACTCGACCGACACCCTCACAAATTCCTGGAATTCTAATCATCATATTAATCATATACACAACAAACACACTTTCATCTATATCAACACATCATTAGGTCAAACAATCATATATAAGTTCATACTTTTCATCATTAAAATCATCATCATGATATAGTCATTCTAACCCATATTAGACAACACAATCCGTAACCTACTTTCTGAACATGCTTTTAATAACAACCAAAAAATCATTCATAAAGATCTCAAACACTTACAATTAACTCTTGCCTTTTTATCTGTATGATAAGGAGAAGAGGGAGAACTAAAGAAAACCTACCTCTTTGAGCTTTTTTTGCAGATTTCTAGCAACTAGATCACCCAAGTTCTTCTTCTCACAGTCCTTCTCTTTCTTAGCTTTCTCTTCTCTTCTTCCTTCTTTCTTTCTCTACAACCCAAAACCAGATGTCAATCTTTTCTCTTTTGGTTGTGAACACCAAGGTAAGGTTTATGGTGGTTCTTGAATCCTTTCCATAATCCCATGTATCTGATTTGGAAAGAGGTTGAGAGAATTAAGCAACTCTCCCTCTATCCAAAATAGTTATAACAAATTGAAATTCAAATAGGAATTTACCAAACTAACCTTACCTCTCCCATGAGCCATACGATCAGGTCTATTCCAATTAGTTCCACACGTTGGGCCCAAGGCCCTAATCTTCTGAAAAGTTATAACTTACCTAAGTAACTCCAATTTCATATTATTAACCCTATATCCAATTCTTATTACCATTAGATCCATATTCAGCTAATTAAACCCCTAGTCTATTATAATCTCTCACAAGGGATTATAATATTAAATCACAATTAAATTATATTAATTATGATTTAAGGACAAGAGTCACTACTTAAGTCACCAAAACGCCAAGCGGGTGCGGGAGCGAAAGCGTGAGTGCGAAATTTGAAAATAACCTACGGTCCAGAGCACCATACAAGTTATTTGTATATATTAATAATTTTAGTAATAAAATATTAATTTTTATTTACTTCTTTAAACAATACGCAAGTGGCAAAGATTCATTGACATCCTTATGTTTTTAGAGAAAAAAGGATTAGAGAGAGAAAAACTATGATATTAATTGTATGTTATTAAGTTAGAATATAAAAGATAAAATATGAGTGCATCTCTTTTAGTTAAAAAGTATCTTTTTTGGGAAAATTACCTAAACCCCTATTTTGGGCAACTTATTGTCCAAAAGTATATTGACCCAAAGTATTCACATGTGCATTATATTTATAGGAAAATATTTGCGTTACGGTCCTCTGTCATATGGCAAAGGACATGTCAGGTATTGCCTGTAGTATATGCTTTTAAAAAAAAAAATACCTAAACTATCCTTAAACCTTTCTCTCCCTCTCTCTCCATATGACGAGAACGAACCCCTCATTCTTATCGCTCTTCTCTCAATCTCTGAAACTTCACCATCTCTCTTTCATTTTTCTCTGATTTGGATTTTCTCTTTGCAAGAGGGTTTCATGTCTTCATCTCCGGCCATCTCTCTTCCACTATGAAAGTTTGATTCGAAATGGGTTGTAAACATTTGTTAATAAATCAATCAAATCGTAAAATTCCATTGCAATTGAGATGAATTAAGAGAATGAATTATATATGCATTTTTCTCTATTTCTCTCTCCTGGTGGTGGCGGTGGTGAGGGGTGGAGCAAGGGTTGCACCATAATTGTGCTAGGCTGCACCACTAAGTGGTGCAAGGCATGCACAGTTAGTGGTGCATCCTTACACAACCAACTTTGCAAGGCAATCACAAGAGGTTGTGCAAGGATTCTCCACAAACTGTTGGTGGTGGGGGTTGATGGTGGTGGTGGAGGTGGTGCCGAGGGATGGAGCAAGGCATGCACACCACTAAGTGTGCATGCCTTACACCAACTATAACTTGGTGGTGGTGGAGGTGGTAGTGGTGCTGCAAGGGTTGCACCATAAATGTGCTATGATGCACCACTAAGTGGTGCAAGGCATGCACAGTTGGTGGTGCATCCCTGCATAACCAACTTTGCAAGGCAATCACAAGAGTTTGTGCAAGGATTCTCCACAAACTATGCATTGTGGGGGTTGGGTGGTGGATGTGGTAGTGGTGGTGGTGGTGGTGGTGAGGGGTGGAGCAAGGCATGCACACTTATTGGTGCATCCTAGCACATTTATGGTGCATCCTTGGACCACCACAACCACCCACTCACTCACCCACCCACTATCACCACCAACCCCTACCACCAACAGTTAGTGGTGAATCCTTGCACAACCTCTTATGATTGCATTGCAAAGTTGGTTGTGCAAGGATGCACCACTCACTAGGCATGCCTTGCACCTCTTGAAGATGCATCCTTGCAAATTTTATGGTGCAACGCTTGCAACACCATCATCCCCACCACCACCACCACCACCACCACCCACCACCAACCCCAACCACCCACCCACTACCACCACCCTTGCACCGACACCTTAAAGGTTTTGTATTCGGTCAATGGGATCAATTATACAAACCAAAAGCAATTTGTTGTTGTTTAGAACAAATTATAGGATATGTGCACAGATGTTACAACTGTATGTTAGGATGAAAACCCAGCTTCAATGTTTTTGTATTTGATCAAGTATACAAACAAAAAAGAATTAAATAAACAAGACTTCATTTATTCTCATTCATCTTGTAGTCTTCCATGAACAACATAGATGCAAGCCTTCCATTGACAAAACTAATAGTTGGAGAAAAATTGATCGAGGAAGAATAATATTTTGCAAGAAAAAAAGGTAATCTGGTTAATGACGAATGACTTCGTTCTGTAGGAGAAAAATTGGTCGAGGAAGGATAATATTCCGCAAGAGGAGACCCAGAAACCACATCCGAAAATTCCATACTGGGATCGACAGGTCGTTGGTGTTGGTCATCGTCAGCCGGACTTCGTCAATCAGAGACAATTCGTCTTCGTCAATCCCTTCCTCTTCTGCCATTTTCTTGTTCGTTCCCTTCTCTAGCATCTCTACTTCCATAGTCCCCATTTAGAGAGAGCGAGAGAGAGGACTGTTGGAATAGAGAAGAGAGGAGTTCGTATGGAGAGAGAGAGAGGGAAATAGAGCTGTCCTGAGTGAGAGCGAGAGAGAGAGAGAGAGAGCTTAAGGGTAGTTTAGGTATTTTCTTTTCTTTTTTTTTTTTAAAAAGCACATACAACATCAAATACCTGACATGTCCTCTGTAAGGCAAATATTTTTGTCTAACTGAACTTAGGTGTCGATACCTTTCGTCAATACACTTTTAAGCAATAAGTTGCCTTTCAAGTAAGAGGTTTAGATAATTTCCCCCTTTTTTTTACGGGACAAAATATTTATACTCTAATAATGAGAACGAGAAAACTATTTTCTAGGTAAAGTAAATGTGCCACAACTGTATTCTACAATTTAAGAAGAGAACTATTTTTTTGGGAAAATAACTATAGTACAACTGTATTCTACTAAAAAAGAGACGTTTTAATGCGTTTTTTACCTATTAAATTCGATTTGCAGATTCCAAAAACCAAACCGCGTTTTGGGTTTTATAAATCCACGGATTAGTGTCGCACCCGCACTCAAAACACAGATTCATGTTTTAACCGCCTGCATTCTAATTAAAAAAGAAGTTTTAATGCGTTTTTTACCTCTTAAATTTGATATGTGGATTTCTAAAACCAAACCACGTTTTGGGCTTTTTAAATCCACGGACTAGTGCCGCACCCGCACTCACAACGTAGATTCATGTTTTGACTTTTTAAATTCACGGATTAGTGCCGCACCCACACTCAAAACACAGATTCATGTTTTGAGCGCCAATGCGACACCTTACCCAAGCGAATTATGTGACCTAGGTCACTTCTCTCTCTTCATGTTTTCTTCCTCCTTTGAGATCTGGATTGCTGCTAGATTCTCATATTGAGATCTAATCGTATTGAGTGAGATATTATGTGATTCTAGTAATCACATATTCCAACGTAAGATGTTTTCCGGTTCCATAGAGATCTTCTGTTGCATATCCGATTTCATGTGCATCATGGTACGTGATCTGATTCGTTTACAACTTTATGTACCTTTTCTTAAAATGCTTGCAGGTTACCTATGATAGCAGTTTGAACCTCGATCATATTAGCAAGGCCTTACTGAGAGCTATAAAAACAATGCCGAAAGGAAATTGTGATATCTAGTACGTATAAGATGAGATTAGAGGTAAATCCAGATCTGAGTAATCGAATCCGTCATGAAGCACATGTGCAATACGATAAGGACCGGAACTTAAAGGTCCATGGGACTTAAAAGTTAAAACTAGTAAGATAGGATGATCCTGAACAATCTCGTATGGGTAACTGGAAAAGAAAAAAGTAAAATAAAATAATAGTAGCTACAAACTTATTATTTCATGCTGCTTTTTGGCCTACGTGGAAGCTCATCACAGAAATATTAACTGGGGTAGCAGTTAACGAACTTAATAATAAGCAACTGATATGGCTTACATTCAAGATGCCTTCTTTTTTCCAAAAATTAATCTCCAGGAGTAAGTGTTGCCCTTCTGCGCTGCAGCTTCGACTCGATTCCCTCCAATCTAGATCAAGAACACCAAACAACAGGAGTTAAACGTGACTCCCACAGAAACATGGCACTCAAATGCAAGAGAAAGCAAGGAAATGTTGAGTACATCCATAAAAAACATTATGGAAAACATACAAGTATAGGGTACACCATGCAAGACAAGTATCATCACATAAAATAATTCTAAAAAATAACTAATAAGTAAATAAGACAACCTATCAATTTGTGAGCAAGGCATCCAACTTAATGTACTACCTTCAATACCAAAAACGCTCCGTTTCGGATCATATCCACAATGCTACGAGTCAATCTATGTTACGTACCTAACCGTTGTTCCAAAAGCCCCAGGACTTATGGAAACTCATTTGGTTAAACACTTAACATATAGGATTGTAACATTCCACCATGCTTCTGTAGCTAACGTCCACAGCGGCCCACTCTATCGACACTGACCCGCTGGTAGCCCTTTCATTATTGGCGGCTCCACTCACCTATCAATATGCAATGACTTAACATCATGCCCGTACATAATATCAAGGCATTTTAATCCAACCTATCGGTTGCTCCTTCCATGACTCGAACCCGTGACATGGTGCCTGCTCTGATACCATTTGTTACGTACCTAACCGTTGTTCCAAAATCCCCAGGACTTATGGAAACTCATTTGGTTAAGCACTTAACATATAGGATCGTAACAATCTGTTGGTCTCTAGGATTCAATGGTTGAAGACCTCCCAGTAGATATCATGGTTGTACCAATCTAGAGGCGAATCCATGATGCATCAATCGACATGGTTGGCTCGGACAAGAATATCAAACCTGTTAAAAGAAAATAGGATGCAGATACAAAAGGATAGGACAAAGGGAGGACAAGTCAAAGTCAGCTTGTGTCCTTACTGGATGGGATATCCCACAAATGGGTAGAGAGGATATCTATTTATGCAATTCCTTGTACCCCTCCAAAAAGATATGATGCCTTTTCAAAGCAACCAAAGGTATGTCTAAAAGATAGATCTCTCCAAAAAGGCTAAGGCCCAAATTCACATACAGACTATTGGACTTAGGAGGCCCCAAAGGCACATCATCAATTAAGGGATGACAATCAGGTCCAAAAGGCCAAAACACCAATTGGAAAAGTTAAAATTTTGAATCGATTCTAACACACCTGAACACAAGTTTATCTTTCATATTGGATATGAATCTCAGCTAATTTAGAAAAGAGGATATGGTGATCCTGTTCGTCTTACCAGCATAAGACATTGGACCTCCTATCTAGAGATGGCAATGGGGCATGTTTATGGACCTCCTATCTAACACACCGCATAAGAGTCCTCCCAATACCAAATCCATTCCAACCTGATCGGGTCAGTTTGGGGTGGGTCAAATTTGACCCGAATAGAAACTGTATTAAAAATAAATAATATTTGTCAAGTTAAATATATAATTTTTTTTAGATATATTTACTTATAAAATATACATTTTTACATAAAAAATTATATAATTAATACAATGGCAATGGGGCGGGTACAGGTTGGGTTGAGACAAATCCGAACCCGATTTATGGGCCGGATGGGTTACCTATTTAACCCGTATCACTGCCATCCCTAGATCTATCACCCAATCTAGGTACGTTTGAAGGGTGCTAATAGCATATTTAGATAACATGCAATCACAACTATAGACAATTTTGGGCTTCTCCGCTTAAGTTATTCAGGTTGCCCAATGAAGGCTGCATAGGTAATAACAGCACTTACATCATTCCCAGAATTTCTCTTCTTGCAGAACTCATTTGAGGCTATCCCTAAGGACTACTCACTTTGGACAGTCCACAGACTCCCCCATCCTGCCCTTAGCTCTCCTCCTTTGAGCTAATGCATTAGATTCTAATTTAAGAAATAAAAAATAAATAAAAGAAAAAACACAGAAAAGAAAGGATTAGAGACTCATCTCTAGTTTCTGTTGAGAGCAATTGCAGATGGTACTTTTCCATTTAAAAACTTGTTTTAATAAATTTTGACCAAGGACAAATACTAACATAAATCAACTGCTGTGATTTTACATATATAGATATATTGCTTTAAGAATTAAAAGGGGAAATCAGATGAAGAATGGGAATACCAATCCTTGAAGAGAAGCTGTAATTATCAAGGGTTCAGATAGAGTCTAGGCTAAATTGAGACATGGAAAGGATGCACGAATCATTGATCTCTCAAAATTACGATCAAGCATATAATTGAAGTAAAGCTTCAAAAGTTCAATATATCTAAAGTTCATCTCAACAATAAAACATTGCTCCAAATAGTTGTTCCACATTGCTTGGTGATTATATTGAACTTACAGATAATGCCACGGATAAATAAACATGAGTTCTCCTACATCTCCTTTCATTTCGGATATATCCATTGTTTAACATATCAGTATATATGTTTGTATCAATCAGTAAAAATTAAGATGCATACCGAGGATATGCACGGAAAAGAATGGAATGATTGCAACAGTTCCCAAGAAATATTGGAAAATACTGAAAAACATGGAAGCATGGAGATATCTCCAAAAGTTATATTTCTTTCCTTCCGGATCAGTCAACAAACTGCAAAGGGGCACAGTGCTGCAGCAAATAAAGCGTTTTTTTATTTTTTTTATTTTAATTTATTATTATTATTATTTGTGGCTCGTTACATTCTCCAGCCTTCTAATACTTCCCGGAGCTTCCTAGGCATCACCGATTTCACCCACATCTTCGTAACATGTAATCCAATAACTAGCAGATGATCCATTGATTCGTCTTCTTTTTTGCACATAATACCCCTATGACGTATTAACCCTTTTCTATAGATCAGATGATTCACCATCAATACTTTGTCCAACATTGATGTCCAAAGGAAATCACCACCTTAGAGGGGATTGGTGTACTCCAAATAAGCTTAGTCATGCTGAAATATGGTTGCTCCCCGGTCAGTGATTGGAGGAAGGATCACACGGTGAAATAGCCACTCTTGCTTCTAACCCACCATTATTTTGTGCTCCTTTTAAGGGTCTTACCAAGTGAATACAATCTAACATAGTGAACAAGCATTCATTCTCCCAGCTTTAACCTCATCTTCTAGGTAAGTATCTTCATTCAATCTCACTGCCATCTCTTGTCAAATATTCACTTACTCAGGCTTGTTTGTCTGATTCTATATATAAGGATTCGGATAGATATCTCGAAAAGGTAGTCCCTCATTGCACCAAAAGTGGATAGGATCATTCTCCATAGGATATATTATTGGGCATCAATCTACACAGATTTTTTTCAGGTGGGATTTGTAGTTTCTTATCTATTGGCAGTCGGGTATTTCATGTAAACTGCAGTGAGCCATAATAAAAAAAATATTGAGTAATGACTGAAAGGAATCCAGACTAACCATATATTTTGATAACTAATCACATTTCATTAATTATCTAGGTAATAGCTAAGTACACAGATCATAAAGCATGATCCTAATAAGGAAAAGAGAAACATAATACATCAATTATAAACTGAAATGATCTGTATTTGTCAACCCAAAAAACCAGACTTCTTTATGTCAAAAAATAAATTACTCAAGTTTAGATTATTTACTCTTATTTTTAAAGTAGAAAAGTACTTGATGTAACCGGGTTGTAGAGGTTTTCCTCTAATGATCACTTCTGAAGGATAATGTGAAACAAAAAGATCTTGTAAATGAAACAGTTTCATTTATGAAAGACTATCATGAGTTTATGAATTTAATAAATCATTCATAGATTCATTGCACATAACAACGATGTGATCTTTGCAATTATTCAAGAAATCAATTTTTTTAGTTCTAAATTATTTAGTTCTAATATTTTAATTATTTGAAATCAAAACAATAGTTTCATCCATTAATAGTTAAAATGAGTCTATGAATAGATACCCCATTCAGAGACTCATCATATATAATTAATTTAAATGCAAACGATATCCTACGTGATTGTGGCCTTTTTCGAGTTCGGGTCTATTCTCTTTAAAATCTGCTTATGAACACCTTCGGACGAAAGCTTTGAATGTTTCTTGGGCAAAATGGGTTTGGTGGAAACATTTGCCTGCAAAAATCTCGATTTTTATGTGGAAATTTATCCGAGGTATTATTCCGATTGATTCAAAAGTCCAACAATGTGGGATTAGTTTGGCTTCTAAGTGTGTCTGTTGTGTCAATGGGAAGGTTGAATCGCTTCAGCACCTGTTTCTAGACAGCAAGTTAGCTGAAGATATTTGGAATCAAGTTGCTCAGTGGTTCAATTTTTTTCCGGCTCGAAAATCCATATTGAATTTTCTCTTTTCTTGGTTCCAACAGGGGAATATAAGATCTCAATCTGGTATGCTGTTGGGTCTGATTCCCATGATTGTATTATGGAAAATCTGGTTGGAACGAAATTTCTAAAAATTTGAGAATAGCAGAAACCCCTTGCGCATGGTAATCAGAAGAATTCAATGTCGTATCAGTTCGATTTCTGGTTTAATTGGTCCCTCTGAAGTGAAAATCAATGGCGATATCCGGACTCTCCACAATTTAAACATCCCCATCCACATTATACATAATCCTAAGGTTACTCTGACGTGTTGGTTGCGGCCGCTGACGATTTGGTATAAACTAAACACTGATGGTGCTGCCAAGAGGAATCGAGGGCTAGCTGGTGGGGGAGGTATTTTGCGGGACAGCAATGGCAAGATGATTTTTGCCTTTAATAATTTCTACGATGATGCATCAAATAATGTGGCTGAACTCCGTGCTATACTAGATGGTTTGAAACTGTGTTTGCAGTTTAATATCTCTTTTGTCCATGTGGAGTCGGATTCTTTCATCGCAGTGAATTGGCTGAAGGGGAAGGGTGTTCCTAGTCAAAAACTATGGTATTGGTGGTCGGAACTAATTCGTATCAAAAGCAAGTTGAATACTCAGTTTTCGCATGTGTTTCGGGAGAGCAATGGTGTGGCTGATGTACTCGCAAATGAAGGTGTTCAATCCAGAGAATTTAAAATTTTTCATCATCACTTGGAACTGCCAAGATTAGCAAGGGGGTTCTTTCGGCTCGATATGTTGAGTCTTTGGAATCTTAGACGGTCTTAATTTCAGTGATGGTATTGCTTGTCCTGATGTGTTCTGGCTAGTGAGACTGTTAATTGGTTGATGTAGGTGCTGCTACTTTACTGAGTACAGTAATAGGACAGAAGAAATGGGTGAATTCAGACATTGTGAATCCTTGGGCAATGGTACAGATCATTACAATTAAATCTGTAGCTGTTTTCCTTGGTGGGCTTCTACTCCTGCTATGCTAAGCCTTTGTTGCTGATGGGATCCTGTTTCATTGGCCTAATGGTGATCTGGAGCAAGTGTTTTCTGATGCAACTGTTTCGCCAATTTACTGTTGGGTTGGATTAAGGTTTCTTGGGATGTCAAGCTTGGGGTAACGTCTCATAGAAGCAATTAGAGATTGGCTACTCTAAGTTTAGTTTCTTTTATGGGCAATGTGTGCCCAGAATTTTGGTTAGTTTAGATTAGCCTCATGATGGATGCGATATTGGCTTAGTTTGCCTTTACACATTCGTTGCTTGTTGCCGGTCCATGCATATTTTTTTCTCTTCTATCAATACAAATATTCTCTTCCAAAAAAAAAAAAAAAAATCCTACGTGGAAACAATTTTGATAAATATTTTTCAAAATTCCAATATATGGACAAGATCTAGTTATTTGGACATGTATACTGTGAATATGATAAAAGAAACCATAGATGTAAACTTTTCTTTGCAATTCAAATCAACATCATTTATGTTTTTTCTTTGGAACATTGAAAGATGGGTTCACTACTATTTAGCATAGAATAAGGAGAAAATGTTAGAAGGATACATGTAAATCACAGAAGGATGAGTTTCCATACAGTTTCCTGATATGCACGATATGATAGAAACTGTATAGAAACTATGCAATTTTCTTGATGCATGTGTATCTCGTATCAATACAGTGGATATTTGAGATCTCAACTAGTATTTCCACAATCCCTTTTCTCTTTAATGAAAGAGGAAAATACGAACAATTAAAGATCCCAAGGAAAAAAAATGTTCATCCAGATCTCCTATTATTCAAGTCCTATTTCCACTAAAAGAAGATGATTTATGTTGCAAGTGCAGCTGCATATGCAGACATATGCTTTTGCTAGGCCAGATAGCATAAGTAATTGCAGAAGAAGAGGAACAGTTAATTTTCTGGCGTGTTATTTTTGGCCTGCAGCAAATTTTGGTATCAGAGCAAGTTTGGTCCTAAAACAAGCTTGCAACATTATGGCAAGAAGAAGAGGAACCCGTGGTGGTTGTATGGCATTGATTATTGACGTTTATCTTCGTGAGGAAGGTGGGGAGCTAAGGGAATCTAATAACAACCTACAACGAATGGTGGAAGAATTACTTCGTAGGTTGCCGGCACAAGAGAATCGGAATGATCCGCGTGGTCATGAGAATGATGTTAGACAACCTTTTCACATATCCGAAGATCCAATTGATCAAGGTAATCAATCGGATGATTCAAGTTCAGTTTCAGTCCATTCAAATCAAGCCCCATTGCAACCCACTTGGGTCATGGATCATCTAGCCCATGCATTAGAGAATGATGATAGAAGTATATGAGTTGATGTATCTGATTTTGATGGTAAGCTTGATCCTGAAGCTTATTGTGATTGGATTGCTTCTTTGGAGACTTTCTTTGAATGGAAAGAGATGATGGATGATAGAAAAGTCAGATTTGTCGCCACAAAGCTCAAAGGTCATGCCATAGTTTGGTGCAACAATACCAAGTCATGAGCGGAGAGGAAACCAAAGAATCAACACTTGGGATGAAATGAAGGTGAAGCTTGATGAAAATTTTTTACCCATTGACTATTCTTAAACATTGTATCGTAAGTTTCACCATCTAAGGAAAAAGTATGATCAAAGTGTGGCTGATTATACCGAAGTATTCTACAAGTATTTGAGTAGGGTTGATTTGCAAGAGACTGATGATCAAATGGTAACAAGGTATTTGAGTGGTCTAAAGCAACCTGTACATGATAAGATTGTTTTACATTACCAAAGTTGCCTTGAAGAGGCTCGCCAAATGGCTCTTAAGCAGTGAATGCAATGTCGGTGACATGCAAGGTTATCAAAACGCCTAGGTGAGCCCAGGAGACAGACCTGGTCATCGCCTAAGCGCTCGCCTAGGGTACATTTTTAAAAAAAAAGAAAGCGTTGATAACTAACTTATATACATATAAGAAACAGAAAAACAAAAACTAAAAAGAAAAAACAGAAAAAAAAAAAAAAAAAGGGCAGCCGAGAAGGTGAACAGAAGAAAAAAAAAAAACAGAAAAACAGAATAAAAGAAAA
>JAUPMG010262898.1:0-20276 GCA_031762675.1 Pachysandra terminalis
ACTTAATTCGGTACATTTCAGGTTAACTCAAGTTAAATAAATATTTTTACCAAACGCAATTTGCTTCAAGTAAGCACTTATTGTTACTATGGATAAGTGCTCTTATTGAGCCACTTATCCAATAAGTGCTGATCTATAAGCACAAGTTGGGCCAAACGCCACCCAAGTGAAAGTTACATATTACTCAATAATCTTTTTATCACATGATGCCGATGACTTAAGTGAAAGTTATATACCTTTTATCAATTTTTGCATCCTCAAACCGGATCGGAACGAACTAATCTAATATAAACCCAAACTCGACCCGAAAAAACTAAGAGGGCCTTAAAGTTTAGTCCAAGTCGGTCCTATAACCTATCCAAATATAAGACCGGACTGATCATCCAGGCCAGGTCACTCGGCCAATTGCCAACCCTAGTTTCGCATGTGGCGAGCTGCCCCAAACCTATCGGACCGTGCTAAGGGATAAAAGAGAGGGCCTAAGTTAGACCTAGGCCGGGTTAGGGCCCTAGCTCTTTTTCGGTCTGGGATGGTTTGATATTGCTCGGAGAACGATTAAGCCCAGTTTCTATTTCCCCCCCGCGTGGGGTCACCTTTGCTCATGGACTTTAAAAGGCGGCAACGGCAATGGTAGGTAGGTGGGACACACAAATGTTGGTCCTCAAGACTCTGCCATGTGTCGATTCAACTCAGAATTTAGAGTCTTTGCAGACAAATTCCATGTGATTTCGTAGTTTGATCTTCAAGATTCAAACCCTTGTCAGTCACACAGATTCCACAACCCCCGTCCAAAAAAAAAAAAAAAATAGACAAAATTACGATCAAATTAAACGTTTCGTACTGAACAGAAAACCAACGACTCTAGCTAATGTACGCAGGTGGAGTAGTGGATAAACCTTCCCAAAAAAGGCCACAAAAAGACCGACAGACCAAAAAAGCTAAATACGGTCAACGTTTTCTTGATGCCGGTTCCTTTTGAGCGTTAAAGTATACGGCGGCGACGGGAAGGCCCAATCCGTTCTCAGCGGCAAACCGGCGGGTACTGAAATTGCTACGGGCATCTGGCGGTCGACGTCCCTCCATCCCGCCTTCTTTCTGCCGAAATATTGCAAATACGTACCGGTGAATGCCAGTCGGAGGCCGCGGTCCCATGTACGGCACAACCTCTTTTCCTGCAATTCCGCGCCACGTTTACCAAAAGAACATATTATATAAAACTCTCTCTATAATATTTCTTAATATATCGAAATAAAAAAAAAAAAAAAAAAAAGGTAAGAAACCTTTGGTGGCATCCGATCCTTCCGGGATATCTACAACGATCCTACAAGAAGAAGCTACTATAGTTTAATTAAAATCCTACTAATTATCTCGACAGATCAAAAATCACAGAGATGAAGAGAAACAAAATTACCAATGGAGCCATTCCCTCAAACTTGGCTCACTCGGACTCGGAGCATCGGGATCCGTCATAACCTGTTCCACAATAACAACAACATCATACGATAACAGACAAAAAAAGTTAGGAAAAATTACATATAATTTGCCAGAAAAAGAAAGTTTAAAATTGTTTACAAGAGTGTAGAGATTGTTCGATGGACGAGAGCCGGAAATCTGGACTCGGGGTTTATCAGGAGTTGCAGATGGCTTGAGCTCGCACCCATTAGCCACTTGCTTCGATCCGTAATGGACTGTGAGTTCGATGGCCGGAGAGAACATGTCGAGGACGTCTCCGATCACTTTCCCGACGGCTAGTGGCTCTACTGAACGAGCCATGGAGAGAGAGAGAGAGAGAGAGAGAGAGAGACGTGGTTGGTTGTGCTGAGATTTCCTCTATTGTTGAAGCTTTCCTCCGATCAATATATTGAATGATCTTTGTTTTTTTTGTTGGTTCTTTATTAGCGTTTTTTACAAGAAGTTAGCTTTTTCTCTTACGAAGGGAGAGTAGTGGATGAGCGACACGTTGCAAAAAAGCAGAAACAGTGACACGTTGCTTATCAGTATTAAAACCGCAAACCTAACACGTGTTGATTTTCTGAAGATTTGGCGCTCGGTGATGTCAGCAATCCCGGTCAGATTGTTACTGTGCTGAAAGGAACCGACTGACGGAAATACCCTCTCCATTGTTGAAGTGAAACTTCATTTGCTTGTCACTTTATAGGTTGTCTTTTTTTTTTTCGGTAAAACATTTTATATGTTGTCACCTCACTTTGCAATTCGATTTTGCCAAAATTAAAAGGAAATTACCTTTTTTTTTTTTTTTTTACTTTATATAAGTTACTGTTAAAGAGTGGTAAGAACGGATCATAGTTTAAAATTATTTTGTCAAAAATTCGGTTTCTATTGTGGTGGACGAAATTTGAAATGGTATTTTTCGAACTGAATTATTTTGTGAAATAAATAATCGAAATTGTCAAAATTTTGATGAAATCTCAGTTAAAATTTTGTACTTTGCCCAAATTTATTTCGCTCAAAATGTGCACTTTATCTCCAAAATTTTTGGCCGAAATTTCGAATATTTCAGTCGAAATAAATCCAAAATATTTAGTTAAAAATAAAAAATAATAAATTACATTCACACCTCCTTGAGTTTGGCATAATGGTAACAAGTACCCCTTAAACTTTGACCATCACAAACACCTCTCCTATAATTTGAAAGTATGTTACAACAAACCCCTTTCATTAGTAACTATCAATAAAGTAACGGAATATTTGATTTTGCTTACTGAAGTATATTTTATGGACGAAATACCACTGTATACCTTGTTTAATAATCTTAAGAACAAAATAGATGCTTATATGGAAGAAGAAAGAAGCTTAGTATCAATGAAAATTGTGAAAACCCCATTGATCTCATATAATTATAGGATAAAAATAAAAAATAACAAAAAATAAAATCAAAAAATAAATAATTAAAAATTGGTTCATATTTATTACAATTATCATTTGATTGAGGGGTATTATAATCAAATGACCATTTTCTGTTACAGAACGTTAGACTCCCTCTACTTTGAATTTGAATCCAATATATTTTGGAAACTTATATACTTTTTGGATGTTGTAATATAAATGTTGTATTTATTAGTTATAAACTTTTGTATTATTCCACATTATTATTCAAAATATATTATTGTTGTTTTTTTTTTGAAATTTGTATGTTCATAAATAATATATATTTTAATGAAGATATCACTTTTTATTGACTAACCTTATTATTTATATTTTAGAAGTTATTACTTAGTACTTATTAAAAAAAGAAAAAAAAAAGAAAGAAATTTGCTAAAATTAAGTCTATATGAAAATACTTTAAATTAAAAAAAAAGAGAATTTATTTCGGCGAAATATCCAAAATTTTGGTCCGAAATATGCTAAAATTTCTCAAAATTTCAGTCATTTATTTCGTTCAATTATTTTAATCAAAAAATTATTTTTCATCGAAATGTTACCAAAATATTCGAAATTTCGATTTTGTTTGTGCCTCTGAAATCCTTGAAATTGGCAAGATTTTAAACTATGGAACTGATTGGGAGGAGTTTCGTAGTATGTTCTTCTCGAGTAGTTTTGGTCAGAAGGCAATTGAGTTCCTTAAATAAGAGTACGGTTCTCCTATTGTGATGTAATATATATGAAGGTCAATTTGTTAATTACGTTCGAAGAAGACTTTGACTTGCAATTAGATCAAGAGTTATGCAGCTTGGGTTCCGAATTTACTCTAAAATATTTGAATGTGCTAGGAGGATGGAGAGAAATCTTGATATGTCTTTCCATCAGAGGGAGTAGAACCAGACTAATGGAGGGAAGTTCCAATAGAGACAGTGAGAGGTGAATTGTTTGGGCCTTACTACTTTTTAGCAATAACTTACGTAAAATAGAAAAAATAGGTAATTTTCTCTAAAACGAAAATAGGATTTTGATTTTTATTTGAGTAATTATTGTTTTCTAATTTTTAAGTTTAAGTATTTTTTTTTTAACTTCTAGAATCATTTATTTTTTAATTGATTTTCTTTTAAAGCCAAAGATTAAAGGAATAAAAGTCTACACCTCGCAAAGATGGGTGAAGTAAGTTTTCAACATATAAATTAAAAAAAAAAAAAAAAGATTAAGAAAAAAAAATGTGAAATCCCACTTTATGCGGTTTATTTTTTTGGTGAAAGATGATTATGTG
The DNA here is from genome assembly GCA_031762675.1 of Pachysandra terminalis. Classification (NCBI taxonomy): domain Eukaryota; kingdom Viridiplantae; phylum Streptophyta; class Magnoliopsida; order Buxales; family Buxaceae; genus Pachysandra; species Pachysandra terminalis. The sequence continues at coordinate 4,163 of JAUPMG010262898.1, forward strand.
GATGGCTTTCAGAAACGTTTAATCACTTAAATGACATTAACAAAGCCAAAGACAAGTGTTAAGTAAAGGATTTGAACATCATTAGAGGGGAGGACAAAACAAGACATGTGAACAACATGTCTTCATCATTGTTAGCAAAACGAGATACCACAAAAAAAAAAAAAAAAAACCACACGGTAAAATAAAAGTTTAATTTGGTCTTTATTTAAAAAGACAAATTGAAAAAAATTGTTAATTAAACAAAAACGTCAAAAATATATTGATTAAATTGTTCGCGTTTAATATGATAGAGATTCAAAAAAAGCAAAATGAAAAAAATATGAACATAAAAGTGAAATTATCAGTTAATTATCAATAAATTTAAAAAAATATTATAATATTAGTCTAAAAAATAATTTATAATTCTAAATAATTTACATTCACTATTATAAAAAAACATTTAATATTATGAATATTAATTATTTATGAAAGTATAATGTAGTATTAAAGATTTTAAATTTAAATTTTAATAATAGAATAAATAATAAAACATTAATTAAAGTCCATTTCTCTTTTCATCTCTTTATTAAAAGCATTTTTAATTATTATTTCCATAATAAGTCTAGAGAATTGGTAGGCTTTGAATCACAATAGCACTAGATAAAAAAAATCAACAAAAAAAAAACTACTTAAACCTTTGAATGAAAATAACACATCAAAAGATAAAAGCAAATAAAAAGATTAAATAAAAGCCTCAAATCATGTAAAATAAATAAATGTATTTATTTTTTCATATCTAAAAAGGAAAGATGAAAGTTTTTTTAAAAAGTTTTAAACGTAAAATGTATAAAACGTGTTTAATACATTTTTATGAAAAATAGACGTTTTTTTTTGTTACATAAAGTTTTAAATGAAGTTTAAAACATGTGTTTTTTTTTTTTTTTTTAAACGGAGTTTTAAATGGCGTTTTGCTAACAGTGGTCTACATGACTAATTAGGCCTTGAAAGTGGTTCCTGGACTTAGAAGCACATTTAATGTACACATTAGCGTGTGTGGACCCTGAAAGTGATTCCTAGACTTACAAGCGCATTTACCGTACACATTAGCTTTTGATAAACACGTTTGAGAAGCAATTCTAAATGAAGCGCTTCACTAAAATGCGAATTCCATTGAAGCAATTGACTCTTTGTTTCTCCAAATTGCTTGTGCAGAAATCAGTCATTGAAGTGATATTTTTATCGAGACTATTTTATCTTCGTATGTTTCTATAATATCCATTTAGCCCTTCTTATCTCTTAGACCTAAAAGTACTTTTAATAGGTATTTACCATGAATCATTTTTTATGAAACGTTTTATAACAATCAATTATAAAGGAATTGCTTTTCCTTCTAAGTAGCAATACCAAACAAGCCCAAGTCGTAAATGGTATTGGGTTACTGTTTAGACCATATTTTCACATATATCACCAATGGATTAGATTTTGTAATGTGGCACACCATGAACGTGATGCATGGCATGCATATATGAAGGCTTCAATATAGTTATGATAACTACCCATGCATGACACATCCCGAAGAAAAGATATAGAGGTGGTAGTTATAACAACTACCCTCACATGCACACCATGAAGATGACACATGGAGGCTTCAATGTAATTACTATAACTACTCAGATGTGATGAAAGAAGGAAATTTTAAGTCATCAAAGAGGCATCTAGCCTCACATTCTATAAGAGGAAGATCCCGAGAATGGAAAAAGTCTTTAGAGAGTGGGAACAAAAACCAAACTTCAGCACAACACTGCAAGCTTAAGTTCATGCCACTCTTTCGACCTTGAGCTCTGTGGTCAAGGTTGGAATTATCTTCTTCGTTGTCTCTGCTGCAACAACGGTGCTCGATTGCTCTGTGGTTAGGTTCTACTGCTCTCAGCCCCTGAAAAGTCTTCACCACCCCCCTCGAGAAGCTGCTAACAATCCGACCGGTAGTCTATCATATCTGTCCAAAATGTACGACAGTGAGTTAACCATCGTTGGTCCAACTGGTAGTCTATTAACTCTGCCTGAAAAGCACGGAGGTAAGATAGACACGGTTTCACGCCCCAAATCCGAGATATAGTATCTCGAGAATTTCCAAGGGAATAACCTTCAGATTTACCACGTGGACGCGGATATCCATTCATAGTACATAACCATTGTCCTGGTTAGTCGGAGTCTAAAACCATAAATCAGCGGAAGTCTTAAATAAATAAAACCTGTAGCTCAACTCATGTCTGTTAAGCTGAAAACCCACATAAACAAAATAATGTCTAATCTATTACAAGTTCAACGCCCACTCGAGGTCAAAACCAAGTCAAAAAACCAAGTATCAACCATCATAAATATGTCAAGTATCTGAAACTAAAAGAAATCTTCTCTCTAGGTCGGCACCTCAAATGAACTGATCACCTGTTTCAATATAAGGGTCAGCCAAAGCCTTGTAAAGAAATCCAAAGAAGTTACAACTACTATATTCGTAGATGCATAACAACACATGTTTAATTCATACAATTTCAATCAACAGATAATACCACAGTCACAATGTATTAGCATGCTCATCATCATATTAAATCACGCATATTTAATAAGTATATCACATTTAACATTGAAAATCACACAAGTAGTCATATCTTATCATAACAATTGTTCACATGGTCCCACCATGATAAATCATAGGGCACACACGATCCCATCATACATTTAAACCCAATTCTCATATTCCCACTATGCATCCAAACATAATCTACATGATCCCATCATGCACAACACATAAACCACATAGTCCGACTATGCATCATAAATACCACATGGTCCCACCACGCAAAACAAGTAACTTCATAGTCCCACTATGCAAAACAACAACCACAGAGTCCCACTATGCAAAACAACAACCACATGGTCCCACCATGCTACAACCAGTAACCAGATGGTCCCACCATACCAAACAAGTACCATCCCAAACACAAGCATAAACAATCAACATGTGGAGATACACAAAATTCACTTAAACCAAACATGGGCAATGATCAATGTAATGTGGTAGGATGCAATTATGAATAATGAAATGTAGATAATATACATATGCAATGCAGAGGTAATTAGGCTTAGACCAATCACATACTCAATCAATCATACAACTATTCAACCCATTCTTTAAAGGACTTGCACCCACAATAGAATGCTACCATTTCATTCTTTAAGGGACTTACACCCACGGTAGAATGTCACCATTCCTTTGCCATTATTCTTTAAGGGACTTTCACCTCACGGTAGAATACACTAGTATACCAAATCATTCCTTAAGGAACTTTCATCACACAGTGGAACACGCTAGTACACAGATTTCATTCCTTAAGAGACTTTCACCACACGGTGGAACACACCAATACACATACATAGTCAATCCCATTGACTTCCAGTAGATGCTCCCAACACCACCCACAAACCATACACAATCAATATATAGTTGATCCCATTGACTTCCAGTGAATGTTCCCAGCACCACTCACAAGCATACAATGGATACTCCCAGCATCACTCACAAACATACAGTGGATACTCCAAGCATCACTCACAAACATACAGTGGATACTCCCAGCACCACTCACAACACAATTCACATATCACAATCTGTAGTGACCCAGACCCAGTTGGGATAATTAATGATTAAATCTTAAATTAATTTATTAATTATACATTAGAACTTTATGAAAGCCACTTAGTAGGATTGGACTAATTGATAATTATGTAAAACTATGGGACTAGTGCTTAATTAATTAAAGATTAATTAAATGGCTGGACTACTAACCAATATGGACTAAACTGTTATTGAAATCGAATTGGGCCTAAAACCCAATTAAAAGTCCAACAGGACTTAAGTAGGTAATTAAGCTTATTAATAAGGTTAATTAAGGGAATAAAAAATTTAAACTATCCTACAGATGATTCTCTATTATTGGTAATTCAAACTAAATTAATTTAATTTGAATTCAAATAATTAAGTGATAAGAGTTCTAGATGAGTAGAGAGACCTATAAGCTAGGAGAAGGAGAGAGAATTGTCTCTCTAGACTTGGACGTCCAAACGAACCAAAGAGGAAGAAGATTTAGGTTTTGGAATCTGCAAAAAAATCTAGAATGACGAGACCAAGAGAAAATAAGGAAAAATAAAAAAGAGAGATGAAGAAGATAGTACAATACCGGAGAAAAAAGAAGGCAAGAAAAGTGAGAAATATAGAAAAGAAGGAACACGTAAACGAGGTAGGGATTCTACGTTTCTACGGTATTTGATTTTATGGATGATCTCAATGCTATAGTTATAGGAGGTTGTATGTTCTGGTGTGTTTAACATGATTAGATCTAGGATTTATATGGACTAGGAAGAATATGATCATGTTGTTTGATCTCCATGTTACTTGTGTTGCTATGTTTCATATATTTTTTATCAGTTTTTATGAACCACATTTATGTGTTCAGATCTGTGCTTAACTATATGTTATTTACTTGTTAGATCAATGGAAAATAATATAGGTATTATGTGTTTGTTGTTTTGATCTTATGAGTAGGTTTAGAGACTTGGTTTTTAGTGCTAAGAACTTAGATAATGCTAGGTTTGATTAGAGGCACGAAGCCTTAGAAGAAACCCATAAAAATTGTTGAAATTCTACGTTCGGTAGCAGTCTCGGTAGCTATCGAGCAACAACCGAAAACAACAAAAAGTAATTGCTCTCGGAACATGCTACCGAGACTCTCGGTAGCACATTCAGCAGCTACCGAAATTGATAAAAATGATGTGCTCTCTGGACATACTACCGAGCTTCGGCAATAGTGCTATCGAAAACCTCGGTAAGAGACTCGGCAGCTACCGAAGTCCAAATGACTCCAAATTTATGGGGAGGATCCTTATTGAGTTGTGCACATGCCTGTATGGATGGTTTGTGTGCAAAAGTTCTAGATTTGTACGAATCATAGAAAGAGTAGGTGAAGGTCAAAAACTTAAGATTATCGAACTGATTGATTGGTATATAAGGTGTTATCAACTCATAGGCTTTGGATGTGGTCTTAGGACCTCGATATAAGATTAGTATAATTAGAGTTGGTCATGTAGGACTAGATTGGGTGATTAGTGCTTCTAGCATCCAATGTTGACCTTGGATGACTGGGGTTGACTTCTGTGTAACTTAGATGTGAATTTGATGATGTTAATTGGAATGTGGATGACTGATTGAGAGTACTGTGAGTATCCAACACTATGATTGTGTTTGTGTTTTGAATGACTTGAATTGTTGTGGATAGGTGAGCTTCCACCATGGGTGAAAGTCCCAAAAGGCAATGCATGGTACTGGTGTATTCCACCGTGGGTGAAAGTCCCTAAAGGAAGGTCTGGTTACAGGTGAGCTACCACCGTGGGTGGAAATCCCTAAACGCATGCGAGAATACTGGTGTATTCCACCATGAGTACAAGTCTCTTAAGGAATAGGAATGGTGGCTTTCCTCCATGGGTTAAAGTCCCTAAAAAAATGGGTTACTGATACAGATGGCTTCCTCCGTGGGTGAAAGTCCCTAAAAGTATGTCGTGCTACTGGTGTATTCCACCGTGAGTGAATGTTTCTTAAAGAATAAGAATGGTGTTTCTATCGTGGGTGCAAGTCCCTAAAAGGATGGGTCGTATGGACTTGAGTTGGAATGAGCATGTGATTGGGCTAGGTCTGGTGACACCCTGCATTGCATTGCATCTCATTTCACTCCATGCTTGCATCATACCTTGCATTGCACTGCATTATATTTGACTTGACTGTGATGCATATACATTGTGACTTATTGATTGTGGATGATTGTGATTAGGTCACATTGGTCGTAGCAAGGTGGGACCTTGTGTTTACAAGTGTGTTTCCACCATGGGTGAAAGTCCCTAAAGGGAAAGATTGTACATGTGTGTTTCCACCGTGGTTGAAAGTCCCTAAAGGAAATGATTGTACATGTGGCTTTCTCCGTGGGTGAAAGTCCCTAAAAGAATGGTGATATGTGTTGTTTGTGATCATAGTGAGACTGTGTTGATATGTGTTTGCTTATGTGCATAAGAGAGTGTTTCCACCATGGGTGTAAGTCCCTAAAGGAATGGTACAGGAAACTTCCTCCGTGGGTGCAAGTCCCTAAATGAATGGTTATATGCTAGATATGTGATACGTGTTTATATGGTTAATTGGCCGTAGCATGGTGGGACCATGTGGTATATGTTGTATGTTGATTGGCCGTAGCATGGTGGGACCATGTGGTGCTTGTCGTGGAACATAGTTAGACTATGTGACCACTGTGATCTTATTGTTGTGTAACATGGTGGGACCATGTGTACATTTTTTGTGGAACCATATGGAATCTGTTTGGACATGATGTGATCATGTGGGTAATCTTAACATAGTGAGACTATGAGGATTGTGAACTATTGATAATTATAATTTGATATATTGTGGTTTCCATGTGAATTGTGATGTTACATGATGATTGAAATATCCATGCTAGTATGTTATATATAGTATGATGACATGATTAATACACATATGACTGTGATAGTATATGCTGAGTGAAATGCATGAAATGAACTGTGTTGATTTACATGTATAAAAGTAAGTATTGTAGACTCATAGGATTTCTCTACTAGGCTTCGGCTGATCCTTATCTCTATAGGTCATCTGCTCGTTTGACGTGCCTGTTTGGAGAAGAGATCCTTTCGGTTTCCAGTATTTGATTTTCATGGTTTTTGATTGCATTGGTTTGACCTTGTCGGGCAATAAAGTGTAATAGGGATTATTCAGTTTAATTTATTTGGATTATGAGTTGTGAGCTCAACATATTTTTAGTTGGGTTATATTATAATTGATTACTTTATTTGTGGGTTGGTGCTCAACTTAGTTGTGGTTGAGCAATGGTTTTAATTTTGAAAGAAATTCGCTGGTAATTATTATGTTCAGACTCTGATTCAACCAGGTAAGGGTTGATGTTATGGTTGTTTATCCGTATCCACGCGGTGGGTCCGAAGGTTGGTTTCTCGAAATCCTCGAGATCCCATATCTCGGATTTGAGGCGCGACACAATCATTCATACACAGGTAGTGGATACTCCCAGCACCATTCATACACCACACAATCAAAATTAGAACCGATCATAAAATAGACCAGTGGATGCTACAAGCACCACTCAAAGCACTCAATTTCCTATACTAACATTGCTAACCATCCCAGCATTATCTTGAAATCCAATTACCATGTCCAAACTCCTTAAAGTCAAAATCTCATCATATCATATCCAGGACTGCCCTATTTTCCTGAATTCCAAACCCCAATTATACACTTTACATCATACGACCTTAACCATCCCTTTTGCACAAAAACCGACCTTATACACGTGTAAAACACATCAAGGGAACTTTCTCTAAAATTTAGCTTCATTTGAGGCTCAGTAGATTCTCGGTATCTGCTGAGGTTCTTGCCGAGAATCTCGGTAGATGACCTACTGAGCCTCGGTAGATTGTCCCGAGAGCTTGTTTTTCTGGGCTTTTCGGTAGATGTCTCGGCATCTACCGAGAGCCTCTTTTAGCCCATAAATTGATTTTTCTTCTAGGACTTCGTGCCCATACTCTCAAATACCACTTTTTACACTTCTAAATATCAAATATAATCTTCAAATCATCATAAAATTGATCAACACTCAACCTATCAAATCTAGACTATACATATAGATCTTCATCACACAAATCAATCAACATACTTGAATTAATTCCAGAAAATCATAATTAATTACAATAATACATTAAACTTAAATCTAAACATGCTTAATCTTGTAGACATACAATCATTCCCAATATATTATTCAATGCTCATATACAACATACTATAAAATCACATTAAACTATTCATATCATACCTAAAATCATCAAAACATACATTCCAACTTATATCTATAACATCATTAAAATCTATGGATATAACGATCATAAAATCAATGAGAATCCCTACCGGGTATCTAATCCACCGCGTAGTAGCAGTCGTCTTTGAGTTTCTCCCGTCTCTTAGGGGCTTGCTTTGTCAAAGTCCTTCTTCCCTTATCATCTTCTTCATCTTCCTTTTCTTCGTGCCCATCGTATCATACCTCATCTTCCTCTTCTTTCTTCTTAGCTTTCTAGCTCTCTTCTTCCTACATTATATTTTTCTTTTCTTTTCTTCTTTCTCTCTTTTCTCTACTGTCCTCATTCTCTCTCGTTTCTGCATAACCAAAACCAGAACCTTCTCTCTCTCTCTCTCTCTCTCTCTCTCTCTCTCTCTCTTCACTTCCTAACTTTTAGGAGTTTCAATCCTACTGCAATACTGTTTTCTTAATTATCCTTATTTAAGATTTGAATTTTGAATTATCCACTGAAAGAATCGATCATATTAGTTTGGCTTTAGTTTTTCTTACTTAACCTCACTATTAATCTTAATTACATAATTAGATATGTTCTAATTGGATTCTGATTTGGTCTTAAATCCAATCTAAATTAAAGGTCCAGCACATTTCAATTTAAAGGTCCAGGCATAATTAGATTTGACCTTTATTTAATTATGTAAGTTGCCTAATTATTTTTTATATTTACTAATTAGTCCGGTTCAACCATAAGTTTTGCATATAATCTCAATTGTGTAATTAGTAGATTAATTAGAATTAACTCACTAATTATTTAGCTGGGTCCGGGTACACACTGCTTCATCAAGTCCGTCTGAAAGCCACGGTAGTGAGATAACATAGTTGGTTCATTAGTTTGATTATTGATTCATTAAGCCGACTCTTATCGGCTTATTAGTGTGTTTCTACTTTTTCTTTTATTTAGTTTTATTTGTTCTTCTTTCAGTTTAAAAGCTCAACTTGGGACTATGTGTTTGTTTTTTTTTTCTAGTGTAACCGTGGAGTGTTGTTTGACGTGTAAAATCAATGTTTCTGGTTCAACAAATAATCATTTGAAATTGAAAACCCTTCAATTGCTTGATCAACAATCGATCACAAAAAGACCGATTCTAATTACAATCGACTGACCCATTCTATTTAATTTATTGTTCATTTTTTCAAATGAACTTATAAAAGTTCTAGCACACCCGCATCCCGCACCCCGCTCGACCTCACGACTGAAACAAACACAAACGATCCGTAAAGAAGAGGATTAGACTTTTACCGAAAAAGCAGCAACACTTACATTGCAAATTCTTCATCCAAGCATAGTTTTTTTTTTTCCTTTAGAACTCATGTTGATTGAATACAAATGGTCAAAAAAATGGGGAAAATGAAATGAAGAGTTTTTCTTTTTTTATTCTATAGATATTTTTGTTTATTCTTCCTTCAAAAGGTTATATATATATATATATATATATATATATATATAATATATTTATTCGAATTTTGAATTATTATTCTAGATTATTATATAAAATAATAAATAAGAAATGGAGATTTCGATCTTAGGTGTCAACATAGAAGGACACAGGCGGCTATTAAGTGGATGGAAAAGCTTTACTTTGTTTAATCCTTGAATCTTAGTGCGCCCGAGCTCGTGTGAGACAGAGAGAGAATTGGACACTAGTGGTTACGCTCTGGTCCAAACCGGTCCCGTATTTAGACAATTTGACCAAGCCTAAGTTTATATAGTACGTTTATATAGTGGGTTTGGGCCCAAATGATGCTTCACCCATCTAAGTATCACATGTTTCGGATCATCATGTGGTCTATAGGGCTGTCAATGGATTGGATCATGATCCAAATCCGATCTGAAAAAGGCGAATTTAATAAGGGATTCTTGATCTGATAATCTAGTACGATCCGACTTTAATGGAATCAAATTCGGATATATTTATCTAAAAAATTCGATAATTGTTCGAATTCGATCTAATCCAAAATAATCGGATTTTGTATGGGATTCATGATCCGACAATCCGATAAAGTATGATCCCATTCAATCCGAAATTTTATCAAATCAAATTAGACATTCCCTAATCCCATCCGAATCCGATCTGTTGACGGCCATAAGTCCAAGCCCATGTGAAAGCTACATACTTGCCAGTGAGTCAGTGACCCCTTGGAGGAAGTTGCTGCAAACAAAGAACCAGACTACCCTAAATGAAACTCAATTCCTTTGAAACAGGGACAAAAAAAAAAAAAAAAATTACTTCATTCGTATTCAGAGCTTCCTTTAAAATAGTAGAGCTTTACCTCTTGCCCTTCATATCTCTCTATACATAATCCAAATGAGCGGAGATGGCTTAGCATAGTCGATGTAGCCGGAAACTGAGGTGGCGAAGAAGGAGAGAAGGTGGACGTCAGGATGGAGAGTTCAGGTGGTGGTGAGGAGGGCGTGGATTTACTTGAGATGCTTCACGTTGGTGGTGCATTTAGTGAGGAGGTGTTGGAGATAGGCAGTCATGACGGGGAGCAAATGGTCACATATGCTCTCTCGAGCGTATGTAGACAGAATCAGTTATCATGGACTAGAACGACTTGGGCCGGTTTGGGTCCAATCCAAGCATCAAAGGCTCAAGTCCGGACCCGTTCCATAGGGAAAGGTTCTCTTGATGCTCCACTGGCCAAAGCCATATTCGGATTTATTTTCACAGTAAATCCATGTCCTGCTTTAATGGGCCAATAGCCCAACCCACCAGGTTAGGCAAATCTTTGTCTAGATTAATATGGGCCCAATGTAACACATTTTCCGGCCCGGCCCATGAAAATGATTCCCATTTGAAAGGAGGTAGGAATAAAACGGATCTGATCTGGTGTAAACCACATATCTAGTAGAGACTAGGAGTGGATGTTAGGATATTGATGAACAACTTGTAAGAAAGAAAGTTTTAGAAGAAATTTTCTTCTTCCATTTCATATTTTATAATTTAAATATCTAGTATAGATGTTACGTATTGTGGTAACGTTGGACTAAGAAGATTGTCTTGTAAATAGCAGCAAAAGGTTCGATAATTATAGACCTTAACTCTGATGTTAACATTTGGATCTATTAATCAAGCTTTGCTGCTAAACTTTTGATTGTTTCAAAAAAATACAATGTCATATATATATATATATTGTTACCAAATTTGATTAAATAAAGAAAAGAAGAATAGTTAATAGTTAAGATTAATCCTTTAATTGTTGTGGACTCGGATTCAGACACACACACACATATATATATATATATATATATATATATATCTATCTATATGTATATATATTTTTTTTTTCTTTTGAAAAGGATTAGGATTCTTATTTGCTGAAAAAATAAATTATGCACCACTTAGATGGTTAAAACTTGACTAATTGTATTATTTTTTTTCATTATATGTGGAGTTAGTAGTGACAAAATTTGACTCAACCCACCAATCCGTTCGAGTTCAACTAGTATTTTAGTTCGTTGGGATGGCTTTCGTGTTGATTTTTTTTCATAGTATTTTCTCCCCCCTCCTTTCTGGTTTTAACCCGCACGACATAGCTTAGCGGATGTATTGCGTCTCAAGAAGCGTGAGGTCTCAAATTTGAATCTCCCGAGTTAAATAATACCCGTGACTTGCGGGTTGTTGCTGGTATCCAGGGTTTTGCCTAGTCATACTACGTACTTGCGTCTCAAGTACGTCATAAAAATATGTCATACAAAGAAAAGACATATGGTTTGAAAAAATCTGGGCACACGGACTAAAATTTGTGGTGCAACCATTAACAAACTTTACCAATTTTAAGTTAGCTGTATCTTCCTATTTTTGCCTTGGTGTTACCCGACTTCAGACCATTATTATGGACCTACAGCTAACCTCCTTGCTTACGTTTATAAATGTTGGTTGAAGAACTGAAACAGCAGAAACTTTTGCTTGCATCTGAAAATCATTTTTTCTAAAAAAGAGTCTCCTTAACACGCAAATGAACGTCAACATGGTCATGATCTAAGTTGCACAATCCGTGTGACAAGGGGGGCATTTTGGCGCTTAGAACGTAAATCCGCATTTTGTGTGCCGAAACGTCCCTAATCTGTGGATTGAAAGTCAAATCCGGGGATTTGACTTTTTATATACGGATTGGAGTAATATTGTAAAAGTAATGAGATTTTTTTGTAACTTTTTGAAGGTTTTTATGAAAATATAAAAATAATTTTGTTTTATAGTATGCAGATTAGAGTAAAATTATAAAAATAAAGGAGTTTGCTTGTAATTTGTTGGGTTTTTTTTTTTGAAAATATAAAAATAAATCTGTTTTATACTGAAAATAAGGTTAAATTGAGATATTTTTTGTATTATTTTCTTTTGTTTTATACGTGGTTGAGCATAAAAATGGAAATTGAAATATTTTTATACATGAGTTATAATTTGTATATATATAAGTGCTCTGGACTATAAGTGTTGACAAGTTTGACACTCGTGCTTTCGCTCCTGCTCTTGCTCTCCAGTTCGGAGTTTTGGTGACTTAGGTCATGACCTCAAGAAAAGAAAAAAGAAAAAGAAAAAAAAATAATAATGTCACTTAAAAAGTTCTATTTCCCATTCCCTTTACACACTTTATCAAGTCTTATTGTTTTTATCTTCTTCCTATGATCACAAATAAAAGAGAGACGTGATGAAGAAAGGTTGGGGGAGAGAGAGAGAGAGAGAGCGAGAGAGGTAAAACATACTTTTGACTGTTGTTTAAGCATTAAGAATTCAAAGTTTTGAAACTGATTTGATTTGAAACTGATCAGGATTCTTATTTGTTGAAAAAAATAATTATGTTAAATATTGGTGATGACGAGATTGTAAATGACTAAATATATTAGAATAAAAAGACAACTAATACATATGAACCAATACAATTGTCTTTTTAGAGAAATAGGTAGAGAAAACCTGTCTTAAGACAGTCTAAACTATTGCGCAACCGTTCTACTAAAAGTGTTCATTCACAAACACTACCTGTAGATAAGACAAAGAGAAGAGATAAGGGGGAAAAGAGAATATTGCTATAGCTGTAGAGTCAGTTCGAATGCATATTATAGAGCAAGAAAACCTCAAAGAATTTGAATAACTGACTATCCTCTTTCTCTCTCAGAGCTTTATTTCAGTGTTGTCTTCTACCTCTTAAATTATAGAATTTTTTGGACTTTCAGAACTCTGCCTTTAATGGAGGAAATGTTCTGCTATTTATAAGGAATTAGCCTCTTAAAAATGGGACAAATGTCACTCAGCCAAGTGTCCAGAGAGGAGCTTATAAATATTCTCATGCATTAAACATATCCCAAATGCCACGTGTTTTTCAACACGCCCAAATAATTTTCAGATAGAGGGATGTGTCATACGAATCTTCAAAACTTGCTCTGTGATAGGTTGTTTCGGACCTTGAGGAACACGCATTGAATGACATGTATTTCATACAATATAAATTTAAAAGCAACGTTACCATTCTTGCCACCAATCCAGTTAAGACAAAATCCCTTTTAGATAAGTTATACAGCAGATATTATAAGTAAATGAGATTTTATTGCGTGCTGTCTATTTTGAGAATCCATCTCAATCAACTTGAAGAAATCACTTCAATGTCATAAATATCTTCTGACTTCATATATCTCGAAGGAACTCCCTTTGGCGACTATCTTCCTTCGAAGGAAGTAAAAAATAATTGTATTCTTACAAGGTGACCAATGTATTCTCGAATTACCCAAATAGAGAACTCGAAGTTGAGTTTCTCATCAAGGAACTCGTTTTCATGATCAATAATCCCTGTAAAAAAGAGTTTATCTTGAAATCCCTTAAGGTTCATAACTACAATAACCAATTCGAGTGCCTTCTACTTGAATGAAATCAGAAGTAAATATGTTTTCTCTTGAATTCCTTCAAAATGAAGTGAGAGGACGTTCTCAAAGTCCGTAGGAAACATATCTTCAGGAAATACTTTTAGAGATAGCGCGTCTTCGACTCCTAAACCTCTTTCCACTGAGAATTTATTTCTAGAAGTGAGATATATTTAATGTATAACTCGAAGTCTATTCACAAGAGTGAATAAAAGCGACTTCGAGTCATAGTTTGTAATTTGGATGCATATAAGAGTGCATTTGAGGAGTAAACCCAAATCTGTGTCATTCGGAAGGAACAAAAATCCTTAGTCTTTTTAAGGGTGACAGGCCCTTTGACGAATTGACCCCCTTCTCAGAGTGGTTAGACTCGAATTCGCCTTAGGAGGAAGAAATATGCCATTTTTGAATTCACTTTTAGCAGGAGGGAACATACCTCTTTTGAATTCACCATTTGGAGGTGGTTGGCCTTTGAGTTTGCCTTTGAATTCACTTTAGCAGGAGAAAATATATCTGTTTTGTGATTCCTTTAAGACAAAACATACTTAATGGTTCTTCGAAGTCTATTGATATGATCAAAAAATGACTTCTAAGTTAGAAGGCATAAAAAGTTCCTTCGAAGATCTTTCTTCAAGTGGAATGCCTTTGAAATGTAAAGGTAATGTAATAAAATCACTCAAAGTCTGTTATAGAGAATGATTAGATGTGACTTCGAGGTTTTATTTAAAGATTCTCATATTTAAGAAGTCTTTTAAGGTAGCATACTCCCAAATATGTCATTCGAGTGAAATAAGGTCCTTCGAAGGTAGAGATAAATCTTCTTTCCTCCGAGTGCTTAGAAGGCAGTGTGCCGTAAGAACATGAGTCCTTATCCTTTTGAATATTTCAAGAAGGACCTTAGTCCGTGTTTGTTGAGTTTGGGACACATGGCATTTGCCCATAGGTTGGAATTCAAAAATGTAGCTTCTTCAAGAAGGTTTCCTTTTTGGTGATAAGGATGATCAGATATCTCTAAACCGGTTCAAATATCACATTTTTACCAAACGGTCTAATCAACGTGCAACACGTTGTTGACAGCTGGTACGTGAGAGACGGCTGTGCAACCGTTACAGCTTTACTGAATGATTTAGTATATACGGTTGTACCCAGAAAATGTGCACAGGCGCTTTTAAGATAGCGTCACGTGTCTAATGGGATTAATTAGCCCGCCTGATCACCAATATCAGCTTGATCAAATGCTTTTCGTCATTAAATTTTGAATAATAAAAATTTATTGAACATTTGTCAAAAATTCAAAATGAGATACACCACTTAGATGGTTAAAACTTGACTAAATGTATTCTTTTTTTGTTTCATGTGGATTTTCATATGTGGAGTTAGTAGTGGCAAAATTTGACTCAACCCGCCAATCCGCTCGAGTTCAACTAGTATTTTAATTTGTTGGGTTGCCTTTCGTTTTGATTTCTTTTTTTTATAGTATCTTCTCCCTCTTTCTTTCTGGTTTAAACCCGCACGAGATAGCTCAGCAGATGTCTTGCGTCTCAAGAAGCGTGAGCTCTCTCGTTCAAATCCCCCGATTTAAAATAATACCTGTGACTTACGGGTTGTTGCAGATATCAAGGGTTTTACCTAGTCATACGAAGTACGGCTGAGATTCCACGTCATATAAAAAAAATCATACAAGGAAAAGATACAGTATTGTTTGAAAAAACCTGAGCACAAAGACCAATCACACTCAAGCCAGGCCATGAAGTGATACTAAGTAATGGTTTTGATTCTAAAGATCACTAGTCTAAAAGGAGAGATAGAATTGGTATTTAATTTTATTTAAGGGAGGAGGGATTTGCAGCCAAATTTCAATTTATTGGACAAGAATCTACAAGTCTAAAATATAAGGAATGATCTGAAGTTATTATATGTTTGCATGTAATTTGCATTAATTCACTAAAATCATGTTCAAGGGAAATGTGTCTACAATGGGCAAGGAGTATGACTTACTCCAACTAAGCACCAAACAGCTACTGTTGAAAAAACCCTTTAGGCTTTAGTCTTCTAATTAAACTAAGGTTAATTTGTTGGTGTTAGTAGGTAAACAGGTTCCAATTCCAAGTTATATTTATAGGAAGTTTCGAACCCAAAATTTGTGGTGCAACCATTAACAAACTGTACCAACTTTAAGTTAGCTTCATCTTCCTGTTTTTGCCTTACCTGACTTTAGAACATTATTATGGAGCTATAGCTAGCTAACCTCCTTGTTTACGTTTATAAATGTTGCTTGAAGAACTGA
>JAUPMG010262937.1:0-20274 GCA_031762675.1 Pachysandra terminalis
ATTTTGCTGATTTTATGGCCTTCCTGATTTGGTGGCCTTCCTCTTCTATTTATCTTGTAATCGTCTCTCTTGATTTGTATAACAAAAAATATTATTCTTCTTCTCAAGAAAACCTACAGGTACGTACTTTCTTCAAAAGTTAAGTCATGTAGCACGAATCTGGTCTTAAAAGAGCTTGGTGCATTAACAAATGGTCCTTCATTCACAGCTTTGCTAGAATTAGGTTTTAGTTTGTATCCATTTTTTTTCTCATATGCAGTTGAATGTATAACTTTAATCTGAAATCTACTCAGTCGACATAGATTTATTGTTGAAACTACCTAATTCTAGGTATCTTGAAACCAATTTTTCCCAAATGTTTTGCTAGATCTCAGTTATTCTTGAGATGGGTCTTCTTAAGCCTGTCAGGGACACATTTCTATTTCCTTGGAAGATGCATATTTGGTGGGCTTATTTTATTGGTGGAAATACATGAATGTTATTAAAGTGGCTTAATAGGTTTTTCAATTTCTGTTTCTGGATGTCATTATAGGCAAGCTAACTTAGAGGATTGCATACTTGTTGCTTGTTTGACTTTTTTTTTCTTTATCAATAATGCCTACTTTGTTACTTTTTATTATATCTTAATTTTTCATTTTTTCTTATTGAAGCTTGATTTTTATTTTGAATACATATGTGGCTTACTATAAAGTAACTGTGGAGCTTGTGTTTGATTTTCATTACCTTTTTAGGTTCGTTTGTGGCTTGAGGAAATTCTTTGGGAGAAGAAATATAGCATGGATGTCAATCGTTGCAAAGGAGTTTTAAGTGTCCAAAACTCGGATCAACTTCATACAATACAAGTAAGGTTTGATCATAGATACCCTTTCATTCTTTTCTATTGGAAACCTTATAAAGTATTCAAAAATATGGGAAATGATTTGTTACTTCATGTCATTAACTTTGTATAGGATACAATGGTTATGCTCTTGGTGTTCTACTCTCATGGATTCTTTTTTATTAGATACATATTGATGATAGAATCTTTGTTATGCTTTTTGAACTGACTTCTTCAGGCTTTCTCAATGGGTAAGGTTACATGGAATGTGGATTGAATCTGCGGCAATCCATACTCAGATGATTTAAGCAGGGGTCGAACCAGAAAATATTTGTTGGGGCGGCTAAAGTAAATTGAAAATGGTCTGAGTTTGAGTTTGAAAAATTCCCTCCTTTTTCTTATGGGAAACAATTTTGTTTCCTCTTTGACATTTTTAAAATGTCTGTATCTTCTAATATAAGTTCATGGTAAAACTGGAAAGCTATTACTGAATTTTTCTAATGGTCTTTACTTCTAAATATTTGTATCTAGTAATTTATTTGATTCTTCTAATCAAGATATACTTAAAAATAATTTTTACAATAAATATAAATTATAAACATAATAATAGTGATCTAGTAAACTTATATATGCAATAATGTGCATGATTGCATGTGCAATCCACATATCAATTTTTTGGGGCTTCCTCTAAATACCCTTGTGTTATCTAATGTTTATATAGACAATTTACCCCTCTCTGCTTTCTGACTTTATGATGCCCCCTTTCTTGATTTATTCAAACCCCCTTTTGTTCAGAGAGGGCCGATCACCCGGTGCACACTCATATAGCCTTAAGCTGATCACATTAAAAAATGCACTATATGCATTTATTTGGGTCAAACTTAGGATTTCACGTACAAAATATCACGACCCTATATGGTGGCTTGATGCTCCTGTTTCTTAAAATGTGAATGACATGGTTTTCCAACTTTTTGTCAATGGAGAGAAAAACTTACCATGCCTATTATAGGCAGCAGATAGGATCTGGTGCAACCTGTTTGTCCATTTCCTTGATTCAGGCACATTTCTTCGTTAAATCGTTGTCTCCATTTGTGTTTCATCGATTTTTTGTTTGTGGCATCCTTAGGTGGGTTCAAGTACATGAATCTGGCATGCTTTTTCTCAGAAGCATGCTTAAACCAGACAATTTGGTGGAGCCTTCAGTGCACCTACTTGATTGTTATTCGTCATTCAAAATGGATTTGAATTGACAAGAATGCACTTATTTAGTTGTAAGACTTGTTTAACGGTGAACACATATGATGCTTCAAAGGAGCATCAATATTGACATTTCTTATGAATCTTGCTTTTGTAGATTGTACAACTCATTTTATTCATTTTTTCTAATCGATATATTTTAAAGAGATCAATAGTAAATGGAAAGGAAACTAATGCTCAGAAAGAATATAATTGAAAAAAATTAGATCTGAAGGAGACCATGAATTGCTTGTAAAAGTGTCATCTAAAGGAGAACATTGATTGCTTGTTAAAAACTTAGGGGGCGTTTGGTGGGGATTTTGGATTTTGATTCGGATCCTAGATTATCAAAATCTAGATTCTCGTTGCTGATTTTCAGAATCCATAATCCTGTTTGGATGGATTGGATTCTAGAATTTGGTTGTCCCAGATTATTGTAATAATTTTATGTATTATAACATAGATAAGATAATATAAAAAAATATATTATCATATTGTAAATATAATATAAAATATTAATATTATATTCCTTTCTATAATAATATAAATTATATATATACAATATATCTTAAATAGTATTATAATATAAATAACAATATAATATTTTATATAATATAATATTATCATATAAAATAATATTATAAATACGTGTATTATTATATTATATTACTATATAATGATGTAGTATTAATATATAATATAATAATGCTATAATTTAATATTTCACATCATAAAGTATTATTTTATATCACTATCATATAATATATTATTATTGTTATTATTATTACTATTATTATTATTATATAATATTATAATATAGTTTTAATAGTATAATATTATTATATTATTTGATTATATAATATATAATGATTTAGTATTATTATATAATATAATAATGCTATAATTTAATATTACAATATATTATATTATTATCACATAATATATTATTATTATTGTTATTATTTAACATTATAATTAAATATTGATAATATAATATTATTATTTTATTTTATTATATAATATAATATATTTATATTTATATTAGCGATTCTAGTAACTTGGTATCCAAAATCTTAACCTAGAATCCCAAAATCACCTTGAAAACGGATTCTGATTTTTGGTTGGATTCTAACATCAGATTCTAAAATCTGTCCCTAACATCCAATCCAAATGCATGTTGTGAGATTCTAGAATCGGATTCTATCAGAATCTGGAATCCAGAATTCCCACCAAACGTCCCCTTAAAATGTTAGTTCCCATTGAAATTTCTTTTAGTCTTTCATAAGATTTCTTTCTTGTATTTTTTTTCTCGTTTCATTGTGTTTATTTATTTTTTTATTTCTTATTTTTTTTTGGCAAAGATATCATAGTATTAATTTAATGGAACAAACAGTTTACCCCAGAAGAGGTATTACATGGGGAAATAAAACGAGAGAACGTTCTACCATTCCTATCATCTTGGAGAATAGGTACCAAGTCCACAGGGGTGGGGGGGAATTAATCCAAGTTAGCGATCCATCAGTAATGGCTAGGTTGGCCAACATATCCGCAGCCATATTTGCTTCCCTGTAGATGTGACTAAATAAAATTATATCAAACAGGGCAAGAAGAGTTTGTGCCTCACATATAATACTCTCCGATTTCCAATTGCAGACCAAAGTCCCCGCAATTGCACTGATGATCTGCTTTGAGTCACCCTCCAGAATGACTTTTTTGTATCCCTGGTATGCCGACGCAGCCCTTCTAAACATGCCGTTCCTTCCGCTATTAATGCTTCTGATATACCAATGTAGAGAGACGTACCACAGAGAAAGACACTTGCTACATTCCGACAAAGAGCTCCTGCACCGGCCTTGCCTGGAAACCCTTTAACTTCACTGTCAAAGTTTATCTTTATAAATCCTATTTGAGGAGACAGCCAGCGGATGAAGATTTCAAGTCTAGGTATGTGTGATCGATTATTTTCATTTGCACCAAGAGTTTGGAATTCTCTTGTAAACCCTGCAGAAAAAACAGACAATTAGTAACTGAAGGTAAAGTTCTTTTGAATATTACCTTGTTTCTGGCAAGCCATATTGTCCATAAAAAGATTGCACATAGATCAGGCAGGTTTGGAACATGAATTGGGATTGAGTTTGCCTGTGTATGGAGTGCTTCATTTATCCAAGACCGCGGGGTACCGTGTAAAGAAGAGTTTAAACTTTTGCCATAAATACCAAACCATACTGCCCTAGCAAACGGACAATCGAGAAATAAATGAGTTGGGTTTTCATTGTGTGTTGCACATAAAGAGCAGTTATCACATAGGATGCCAATCGATGACTTAGAAGCTCGCATGTAGGAAGTGCGTTATGAGCACTGTTCCAAAGGAACATTCGAATTTTTTGAGGAATATGGAGATGCCATAATTTAAGCCAATAAGTATTTGTTTCACCCGGAAATAGGTTATGATGTATGAGATTATAGGCCGAGGCTACAAAAAACTTACCTGAGCTAGTGCCTTTCCAAATCATCACATCACTTTCTAAATGTTTAGCAATAGGAATTGCTAAGATCAAGTTGGCAATTTGAGGAGACCATAGAGAAGTAATCAAAGAAACATTCCGGCATTTTATGACTTGGATTATAAGATCAGCAACCACTTATTTGATTGTTTTCAAGACATTCACAGGCAAGATCCCATTGATGAGGTAATATGCCTGGGATCCATCTGTAGTCCAAAATGTTAATGGACAAGCCATTGACAATTACCCAAGCAATTCTTTAAAAGTATGATCACGAAGCCACACAAGTTTTTTCCACATGAAAGAATCATTTGGCTTAGTCCTAGCAGAAGCAAATACCCCATTAGGAAAGTATTTTGCTTTGATCATTTGAGGCCAGGTTGCATGGGATTTACAAAATAGGAGCCAACATTTTTTCATAAGTAAAGCATCATTAAAAGCCATTGGAGATTTAATATTTGAACCTCCTGCTTTTTTAGATGCACATATAGTTGTCCAGTTAATGGTGTGTAAAGATTTCTCTTTACCTTGTTTATACCAGAAACATCCCTAGCCTCTTTATCAATTTTTTTCAATATACTAACAAGAGGCTGAGGCAAGACATCAAGTGTTGGGGCATACCAGCAAGTACCGAGCAAATAAGTGTAGCTTTGCTAGCTTGATTAACATACCACACTTCCAAGAAGCAAGGCGTTTACTTATTCGAGCCAATAGGTCTACAAAATAGTTTTGTTTGGCTTTCCAGGAACTAAAGTAGTACCAAGGTACGCTGGTGGATTACGGGTACATCTAAGACCAAAATTATTTGTTAACGCACGTTTCATACATCCTTTCACATTTGGACTGATAAGAATGCAAGATTGTCATATTTATAGAATGACCGGCTTCTTTGCAAAATTGCTGAATAATATGATTCAACACTTGACATTCACGCTCATTAGTACGCCCTAAAATTAACAAATCATCTGCGAACATTAGATGAGTGATCGCAGGACTAGATCTGCTAATTTTTACGCCATTAATGAGTTGCATGTCATGTGCAGTATTCAATGCATAAGTGAGTGCTTGTTGTGTAAGGATGAAAAAATATGGTGACAAAGGGTCACCTTGATATAGTGTCCACGCGAAGGCACAATATGACCATGGGGGGTCCCGTTGACTAAAACACTGTATGAGACAGAATTGTAGGCTTTTGAGAGATCTACTTTTAGAGCAAATAGGCCTTGATTTCCTTTTTTTTTTTTCTCATTGTATGATATATTTCCTGTGCAATGAGTATGTTATCATGGATAGACCGGCCTGGAAGGAAAGCCGATTGGTTTGAGTCAATCAGTATATCCATTAAAGGTCTAAGCCGATTTACCATGATCCTAGATATGATTTTATAAATAAAATTACACAAGCTGATAGGCCGGTAATCATTTAATCTCTAGGGATAGTCAATCTTAGGTACTAAGGCAATATGTGTTTGATTTAAAGTTTTTGAAAATGAGCCAGTAGCAAAGAAATCTTGAACAATGTGAACCACATCTGAACCAACAATATCCCAAAATTTCCGGTAGAAAACTCCCTGGAATCAGTCATGCCCAAGGCATTTAAGAGGGCCAAGTTGATGAATAGCATCAATGATTTCCTTCAGATCAGGTCTTTTAAGAAGGGAAATGTTGTCCTCAACAGAAATCTGAGCAGGTATGATCTCAGTGAACGTGAAGTATGACTCCCTAATTTGGGCATTGAATGTATCCGAAAAATATTAGACAAGCTTTATTAATTGAAGAAGGTTCAATTAACAGAGTACTATCCAAAGGTTTAATACTATCAATATTAGTTGTGTTTTCGATGGCTTAAGGTGGAAAGGTAAAAAAACTTTGTATTAAGATCCCCTTCCTTGAGCCATTGAATCCTTGATTTTTGTGCCAAAAGGACTTGCATTTTTAGAACCTCAAAATACTGATTTTTCAAATCAGTTTCTTTTTGTGCTAAAGAACGGTCATCTGAGGTTTCCCATTCCAATTGAATGGTTAAGATAGCATCATACAGTTTTATAACTCTACCATGGATGTTACCCACATATTCCTTATTCCATTTTCTAAGATCCAAAGCAAGGGTTTTTAATCAGTCATTTAATGGTAAGACTAGATTACCATAGCACCCTTTATCCCAAGCAGTTTGTATGATATGTGCACAAGATGCAAACTCAGTCCAGAATGCCTAAAAACGAAACGGTCTGAAACCCCTAGGTTGGCGAGGGCATAATTGGACTTCAATTGGGAAATGGTCTGAGCCAATGTGTGCTTTTAGGAAACACAATGCATTAGGGAATCGAGTTGTCCATTCGGTGTTAATTAAACACTGATCAAGTTTTTCCAAAATACGACCCTGTCCTAATTGGCCATTCGACCAGGAAAAACGCAATCCTTTGGTTTGGAGTTCAAACAGACCGCAATGTTGTAACATATGAAAGAAATTACGAGATTGGGTCATACTTACCTCATTGCCACCTCGTTTGTCAGTAGAGTTCGTAACAACATTGAAATCGCCTCGAATCATCCACGCAAGGTTGTTATGGTCTGCCAGGTCTTGAATGCAGCTCCATTGGTCAACTTATTCGTTCAATGATAGAACTTATATGTACAAAATAAAGTAACCAACGTTCTTGTCCTACTGGTTTAATTAACATATTTTCAATCCATGTTTCAGAAGAAAGTATTTCAACAGATAATTCATTGGACCATAATATCCAGAAACCTCCAACTCGGTTGGTTGCTTCTGCGAAAATGTTGTTAAATCCAAAATGCCTAATGTTACTCTGTGAATATTTTTTTGCAGTAGCAAAAGTTTCAGAGAGTAACACTAGGTTAGGCCTATTACATTTGATTAGAGTCTTGAGATGCTTTTTAGTTGTGGCTTGCCCAATTCCATGACAATTCCAGAAAAGTATATTCATCTTTTTAACTTATCCCGATGAGAGCCCTCGGGTTCATCAGGATACAAGTTATTAGATTCAGGGGATTCAAGAACAAAGGGTTCTACACGTAAAGGAGCTTTTCTCTTTTGAGAGGAGGTGGGTAACCCTTCAATCATCATAGGACTCGAGTATGTTGTTTCCTTAAGATGTGGGGCTTTATAGTCATGGATAGAATGAGTTAAGTGTGGACCGAGGGTTAAGTGGGTGTCCTTTATGAGTTGGAAAGTTGGGCTTGGGCTGGTAGAGGAAAGACCCGATAATAAAATATTATGCTCCTTCAAACAAAAGATGAACAATCATTGTTGGTAGTGATCAAAAGAAGAAACATCGAGCTTCATGCTCTTTCAAACACATTATAATGCTTATAATAAGTTGACAATGTTATTTAGGTAATTCAAATTCGTTTTTAATGACTGGGGGTACTGTCATGAAACAAGAGGGGTAAAAATCAGATAACTTAGGGTGGTCTGCATAATTTTCACAATGTACAGGAGGTGTTGTAAAAGAGCCTATGATCTTTTAACTCATGTCTTAACTAGGACTGCTTTTGAGCCAAATGGAGCCGAGCTTTGACTAGTTCCAATAACCCATTGAGTTAGAGCCATTAAGAAGAGTCTCTATGAGGCCTGAGTCTGTAATCATTTCATATCATTGTTTTAAAAGACATGCAGGTTTACACCTCATGCTTTCCTGGAGGCTAGGCTCAAGAAACACCTTGAGGATTAACTTTGAGGCTCAAATTTTCATTGTGCTTATACCTTAAAGTGTGAGGTCACATGAAGCTCATGTCTCACTCCTTGAGGTGTAATGTTGAAGGCTTGCATCTGATAGAATATTTAAAATTAGGGATCTTGCTACGAAGTGGAGTCTAAGTTCATTTATATGCGTGTTTTAAACTTTTACTTCATATATTAAATTTAACATGTTTAGTGTTATCAACCTTCTTGAGACTCTATTTCTCATTAAAAGGTCCCTTTAAATGTTGAAGGGATGGGGTCACAAATTTTTTTGTTCTTTTTGTGACTCATTTTCAATTTTTAAACTCGAAGTCTGAAATTTTAAATGATGGCTATATGAAGAGGTAAAGCTTAATTGCAACAATTTTTTTTCTTGTTACTTTTATTTTTTATTATAATTTACATAATTTTGAAGTCCGAAAACTCATCTAATAGCTGGAAAGTTTTGAAACATGACAAGGCTCATCAAATATGCGCTCCGAATTTTTTGTATCATTTATGTAATTCCTTTTTACATTTGTCTTCTTGATGTTGCTATGTATTATATTTTACGTAAAGTAAAGGCCTAAGGAGGCAGCTGTGAGAAGTTGTGAGGGGTTACACATTGAAGGATCTAAGAGGACAAGAGGAATACCAAAAAGAACCTGGATGAAGTCGGTCAGAGAGATTTTGAATACTTATAATCTGACTGAGGACATGGTTTTTGACAGATTAGGATGAACAGAATTCGTGTTGCTAACCCCAATTAGTTGGGATAATTTTTCTTATTACTTTTTATTTGAATAAAAATGCATGCTTGTGAGGTTTAAGCCCTACGTTTTGAGGCTTGTGCCTCGCGCTTTACTCAAGAAAAATGCCTTGCCTCACACTATAACATTTGAAAAACACCGTTCCATATAAATCGAATAAAGAAAAATACTTTATTATTTATATTGTTGATGAATGGTTTTAGAAACTTGAAACTTTTTCTCCACATGTTATGGACTATTACAATCAATGCAAACTCAGCCAAATTATTGGCCAAACCTCTGTAAAAGCTTATGTCCATGTTCACTCATAAAGTTTTTGGACTACCTGTGAACTTAGTTTTTTGAAGTTCTTAATCAAACTTGATTGAGTTCATTACAAGTCATCATCAATTCTCTTAGTTATGTGCATGATATATTTTGCTCATGCAAATGGTTATTGTGTTGCTGTTATACAGTCATTCCTTATCCCGGCAACATAAATACAGGGTTTAAAGCAACGGCCTGTACTGGTCCTTATCGGGACTGGTTTGGTCCAAGTGGTGTGGTCCAAGAAAAAACTTTTTTGTCTCGGCTGGTATGTACTGGTCGATATCTTGGGGAAAAAACTACCAGCTTTATTAAAAAAAAAAAAAAAAATCCAATTATCTAAAAACCATGATAACCTGAAGAAAAACACAGTTTTTCTTAGTTTAGAAATATCTAACAGAATCATACTAATTTCCAAGTGATATTCTGACTGAGAGGCATTCAGATTTAAGGTTTTGAAATTGATAAAAAAAATAAAAGAAAACTTTATCTGTGTTCTTTGATTGATAGAGAGGAGGAGGGGAAAGGAATTCAGATTAAGGTTTTGAAAGTGGAAAAAATAAGATAGTAAAAGTAAACTTACCCGTTTTCTTCTATTGAGAGAGGGAGAAACTGAGAAGGATCCTAGGTTAAAGGTATTGAAATTGAAGAAAGACAAAAAAAAAGGAAAAGAAAAAAAAAACAGAAAAAGAAGAAAGATACTTAACTGGTTCCTTCAGAGGTATTGAAATTGAAGAAGGGAAAAAAAAGAAGAAGAAAAGAAACTAACTTACCTGGTTCCTTCAGAGGAGGGAGGGAGGGCAAGGAGGGAACTTGTTTCTTTGTCATCTAGAATTGTTAAATTTCACAACCACAACGAGATTCGGTCATCGTTTTAAAGGGTTTAGAGAAACAAAAGACAAAGCATTATTTTAATTACAGTTTTGCGACTAAAAACATCTTTCATGGAAACTGTTTCTTTCTCATCTAGAATTCTTAAATTTTACAACCACAATGATAATTGTTAAATTTCACAACAACAATGATGATTGTTAAATTTCACAACCACAATCAGATTTGGTCATCATTTTATAGGGTTAAAAGGAACAAAAAGTCAAAGAATTAATTTAATTACAGTTTTGCCACTAAAATATCTTTCGCAAGAATCTTTTGAACTTGTAAATTTGCATTATTTTGTGCTTCTATCAATGTTATCCATTATTCACCAAAGACAGTACACTCATATGTCACAAAAAGCATCTTTGGACTTGTAAATTTGCATAATTTTGTGCTTCTATCAATGCTATCCATCCACACACTGAACACAGTACTCTTATGTGTCACTAAAAGCATCTTTTTGACTTGTTTCTCTTCTCATATCAATTCTTTCTTTTCACAATTTCTTTTTTGCTTCAAGGATCTTATCTAGGAGCTACTTATTAAGTGTATTAGTCAATTTTCTCATTTAGATGGGTTGCAAAAATTTAGTTTCGTATGTTTTGGCAGGCTGTGAAGGAGATATATGAGATAGTTCCGGCTCGAAGATGGGAGCAGGGAGAGAATCAAATGAACAAGATAGTGTTTATAGGAAAGTCTCGAATAACTCTTTATTTTGTTTTTACTAGCTTCATTTAGAAAATTATGTGGACATCTTTAATGATTTTCCTTTTAAATCTGTTGCAGGGCGAAATTTGGATGAGGATGTTCTCAGAGTTTCTTTCAGAACTAGCACCTTGCCAATTTGGTAAATTCTTTCCCTTAAAAGACTTGCATGAAATGTTATAAATCAATGCTATTTAAAGACGAGCTATTCATTGCGATTAAACCTATTTCTGAGCAGATCTTGTTCACAAATAAATATCTAGATTCCTTCAACTAGGTGTCCTATTAACTTTTCTTTCAAGGATTCATCAAAAAACAGTTTTCTTCCAAGGATTTAGTGCCAGAACAAATCAGGGGATTTTTTTTTCTTCTAACTGTATCCCCCTATTTCCTCTGAACATTTCTCTGGCTAGATAATTAAACGTTTTGTGCAATGTAATTCTTTCAAAATGCAAACATGTTTTCCCTTTTCGATCAAATTTTTGGAGCATACCTTATAGATGTTGTGTTTGACTTTGACAACATCCCATTCAATTTGACTGTTAGGTCAACCTGGGTTAACTCAACTAACAATGTGTTGCAAACCGACAAGCAGAAATAGCAACAAACAAGAATGATTTCGAGAAAAAAGATGATAAATGAGGGAATATTGATAAAGGCACTGAAGACCAAGCTCTTTTGCACACATTGCTCTAAAAAAGAGCTGAATTCATTAGCAATATTGATGTGCTAAATACTTGGACATATTTACCATAGACTTTATTCTCTAAAAGAAAAGATGAGCTTCAAGTGAAAGTATGCTAAAGTATTCTCTAATAATGGACTCAAATTGCAAGTTGAGTTTGTGGATGGACTCAAATTGTCACTCTCCATCCCAGAGTGCATTTGTGGGTGGCAGGCAAATTCTGGATGGTGTTATGATTGCTAATGGATGCATCGATTCTATGATTAGGGTTGGAGATTCAAGATTAGTTTGCAAGTTTGATCTAGAGTAAGCCTATCAATATGTTTGCTGGAGCTTTCTGCTATATGTGTTGAAAAACATGGGTTTTGGTGTGAGCTAAGGAAATGGATTTGGGCGTGCATATCTTCTGCTTCCGCTTCTGTTCTGGTGAATGGGGCAAGGTTTTAAATTTTGATTTCGCCAGGGGGCCTGGCGAAATTTCGCCAAATTTCCCTGAAATGGGGAAATATCGCCATGTCGCAAAATAGAAAATAGCGAAATTTTGATTTAAAACCTTGGAATGGAGTATCTACTGGTTTTCTTCAATCCTCTAAGAGATTGAGAAAGCTGATCTTCTATCGCGTTTCTTTTTTGTTGTGGTCACAAAGGCATTTAGTAGATTAGTGGAGAGGGAAGTTAGTAATGATCTTTTGGATAGCTTCTCCGTTAGGGATGATGATCTTAAGAGTCTTTCACCTCAAGGCTGCTAACAATATCATTATATTCTGTGGAGCATTGCATTTGCAGTCGGGAATTGTCAGGTGCATTTTTTGTTTTTTCTGAAACATTTTCTAGTCTGAAAAACAATTGGGCTAAAAGCAAGATCTTTAAGGTAAGGGATGTGGTGAATCTGGATCAATTGCGCATTAACTTGTCTTGTAAGTGGGTGATTTTGTGAGGATGCATCTGTTAGTCCTTCATGGGGAGAACTACAAGAATTCCTCTGTTTGGGAAGTGTAATTCTAGAGAGAATGGTAAAGAATTTAGCAACTTCGAAGTGTCACAATCTATTTAAGGTAGGTAAGATGATTTTTATTAGAAGCTCCTTGGCAGATCTTCCCACTGTGATGGTATTGAAGATCCTTCTTTTGGTTGCTAATAGGATTGAGAAGCTTTAAGCTAGACTTCTTATGTGCGGGATGGGGGATAGTCATCAAGTGGTTCATAGTTATACCAAATAAGTCTGATGAGATAAGGTCAATGTACAAAATTTCAATTTAGCTCGGGGGGTGGGGGGAAGAGGAAGAGAGGGAGGGAAAGTGTTGGGACAGTTTGGAAAGGTGTTTGTGTAAACTTTTAAGACATATGGTACGGTGATCTTCCATTGATGTATAGGAGGGCACCTATTCCTTCTAAAAGTGGCATTTTTCATGTGGATAGCTGCTTTGGATAAATTTTAACTCTGGATCATCTAATTAGTAGGAAGTGGTCATAATTGCATTGTTGTGATGCGCAAGATAAAGGTAGAATCATTAGTTCACCTTTTAATTCATTGTGAGTTGGCTTATTGCATTTGATCTTTTTAGGTTTCTTCGGTGATGCCTGGAGATATTGAGGCATTTTTTTCATGTTGGGGGTTGGAATAGAGCATTATTACAATCAAACAATCAAAAGTACTTGAAATAACAAATGATTGAACAGTTTGCCCCTCATATTTTTAGGTCTTGATTTAATCTAATGTTTGATTCATGTGTTGTCCCATTAATTTATATGTTACTGCCTCGGATTTTTGGTCGTATTTTAGCCATCATTTTCCTTTGGAGCAAATCTTTTATCACTTTCTTTTCATGATTACAAGCTGACATTTTTTGTTTTGAAAAACACCCAACTCTATTCTTTGCCTTTGTTTGAAATTTTGAATTTTATCTCTTTCTCAATATTTTTCATTGCCAAACACTTCATCCATCATTTCCTTTTTTTTCCCTTACATGATTATATTCAGTTTTCTGCTGCAAGCGAACCTTCCATTGGTACCATTTAGTGAACTTAAGAAAGTTAATCAATATAACATGGACTGGGCTTGTATTCGACAATGCACGAAAGATATAACAATTCATAAGATAATTGGCGGATATCATACTGTAAACTAAAATCGAATCTCAGTTTTTATTTGACAATAAAGTGAAAAAAAGAAAAACTTAACTTAGACTGAGATTTCTCAAGTTTCAGCAAATTCACTTACAATTCGATTAAAGCATCTCAAATATTTGTTTTTAGTTGTTTTTCTCCAATCATCTGTGACACATAAAATCGACTCTCGTTGCAAAGTTTCACAAGATTTGGACAAGAAATGAGGCGTTCTTGGTCAAAACAGTGGTATTTGTCATTCCCTACCAATCAAATTGGCATTGTGTGTAACAACACTAAATTAGAAGCTTTGACAATGGCTGCTTGATTTCTAGTCACCCTTGTTCCATCATTTTCAGTCATTGGGTGAGCATAGTCAGGTTGCTAGTTTCTGCATTTTCCATATGTTTGAATTTTTGGCAAGTCAAAGAATTTCGTGGTTCCTTAGGTTATGAGATTACTGGAAAAATAGCATAGAAAGCTAACCATATATCTAATTTCCTTCTTAAATTCAACCATCTGATGAAATTAACCGTTATTTAATTAATTTTCTTTTTCAATACAGAGAAGATTTGGAAGCCCAAATTTTTTCTTCATATTTGTAAGATGAAAATCCCTAAAGTATATCTACAGATTGTAACTTAGCTCATTGTAGTCAATCGTTGTCTTAGTTGTCATCTAACACCACCAAGACTTCTAGAAATCAAGATTCGGTGGAGTTAACACTATTGAACTTTTTTTTTCTCATTTTGTTTTATCAAAGTCATCACCAATATATGTAATCACCTCCGTCACCTTTAGTGATATCACCACTACCGCCACCACCATTAATGGTGGCACACTGTCACTTACAACATGTTCATCAGCACCACATTATTGTCACCATCACTTCTAGCAACGATACACTTCCATTACCACCACCAACTCTAGTGGTTGTACTACCATCACCTCACCACTTTTGGTGGTGGCATACCATTATTTATACCATTAATATCACGTATAACAATGGTATTACTACCATATCATCACTGCCATCGTTATCATTTTCAGTGGTAACGTTCACACCATCTCCACCACCTTCGATGGTGGCTCCACCACAGCCACTACCACCTTTAATGGTGGCACGCTGTCATTTATAACATGTTCATCACCATCACATTGTTTCCACAATTACTTCTAATAGTGATGCACCACCACTACCACCAACAATTTTGGTGGTTACACCACCACCACTTCTGGTGGTGGCGTACCATTATTTACAACGTGAATATCATGTATCCACTACCTTTAATGGTGGCACATTGTCACTTACAAGTTCTTCACCACCATATTATCGTTGCTACCATCACTTCTAGCAGTGGTGCACCACCAATTCTAGTAGATGCACCACCACCGCCACCACTTTCGGTGGTGACATACCGTTATTTACAACATAAATATCACGTATAACAATGATACTACTATCATATTATCATTGCCACTGCTATCATTTTCAACGATAACGTCAACACCATCTCCACCACCGTTGATGGTGGCACCACTATTGTTGGTGGTGACAAAACAACCACCATCACCACTATAACGTACCAACCATAACGACGATATTACTACTAGAACACCATCAAATAAGCGACAAAATCCAACCTGAGCTGTTGACCCTTTCAAACCTATCAAGTGTTTAGTGGATTCAGATTGACAAAAACAGATGACAGTAAGATGCAAGTCATTTTTTTGGTTATTTTCATGCATTCCAAACATAAGAAAGTGAAAACTAATGATTTTACTCTATTTTCTAACTTCCAACTAAACAATCAAAAATTTCTAATTTTCTTAAAAACATTTTACATTGTAAACATTTTCCACGTGAAAACATTTTACATCAAAACAAAAGGAGCCTTGGTAAAAAACATAGCCAGAAATAACTCAAGATATAACAACATAGCTATGCATAATAATGAACATACGTTTAAGGATTTAAGATACACGCCAATATAAATTGATATATTAAATTGTGAATTACCATCCATATATAGTTAAATTGCATCTAATGTCACAAGAACAACATAGAAATAGAAACAACGACTTGAAATGTAATATCCAATATAAGCTCACAAGGCAAATCAAATCCACAATGTAATATCCAATACAAGCTCACAAGGCAAATCAAATCCACAAAGTATGAGGTAGTACAAAACTGTCAACGAGCTGAGCTAGCTCGGCTTATATGAGCTAAGCTTGAGCTCAATATTTAGGCTTACAAGTCGAGCTCAAAAAGAGGCTCATTATTTTAGTGAGCATGAGCCGAGCTTAGGTAGGCTCGGCTGGTTTTATATAAGATATAAAATTATATATCATAAGTATTATATATATATATTAATCATTAAGTACAATGTTAGTGTTGTGTTAGTTTCAAAAAAACGTTAGTGGAGTGTTTAATGAGTAAACTACTTAATTAATTGTATAATTAGGATTTAATAAATAGTTAAATAGTTAAGTTAAAATTAAAAAAACAGAATTATTTGACTCTTGGCCTCTCACGGACCGAGTCGAACTTTCATGAGTCGAGTTGATCTTTTCTTGAGCCGAGCCTAAGCCTTGAAAATACGAGTGAGCTTGAGCTGAGCTTGAGCATAGAAATTTTTACTGAGCCTGAGCCGAGTTCGAACCTTCTCCAGATTTTACAAACCTGAGCCGAGTAGGGCAAAGCTCGGCTCGTCTCGTTTATAGCCCTAAGGTAGTATGCACATACCTATGGAATTCATCACCACCAATGTTCAATAGTACACCATTGGTGGATACCGAGAATAGTGAGTGATCGTAGTGTAACAAGAGATTTAGGTGTTAACCGCGAGGGTAACAAGAGATTTAGATGTTAAGCTAGAGGGGTTGCCTCAATGGTCACTTGCAGCTGGTGTCTCATGAAACATCAAGTATGGGGTTCGATTCTTTTGGGTGGCATTTCATTTGGGGTCATTAAAGGTTTACTATCGTTAACTTCCTGGTCCTGGGGATTAGTTATGGTGCGCGCAAGCCGGACACCCTAATTATAAAAAAAAGAAAAAGAAAAAGAAAAAATAGCATGAGATTTAGGTATTGGTAGATATCCATATAATTTATGACTTGGTCGATATGGATTCTCTTGAATGATCCCTTGTCCATATCCATTGCCTCGTTTAGATCCAAAGCCTTGTGCCAACTCTTGCACAGATCCATATCAATCTATAGGTTGGGTGTCACTCTTTTCCCATATAATTCTTGTATATGATGTCATTAAGTTTTAGGAGAAAATTTGAAAAATTCATATTTTCCAAAAGTTTCAGTTTTCATCATTTTTAGATCGTAATCCTATAAGATGCATCAACTTATACCTTAATGAACTAAATCTATTGGAAAAGGACGGATTAAAATAAAAATTAATGTTTAAATATACCTTGTAAATCACCACTTTGGATGTTCCAATCTTGTAAATCCTTAGGTTGTGTTTGGAACTTTTAGATTTTTAGAGAAAGGAAAAGAAAGTCTTGGAGAAAACACTTCTTTCTGTTTGGTTAAAGAAGGAAAAAGTTGGGATAGAGATTTAGAAAGAAAATAATTTGAAATTTTTTCTAATATGTGATCAAAACTTTTCTTCCCAAAAAGGTAGAGATTTTGAAAGTAAAGTAAAGAAAGGTGGAGAGCACTATCCAATACTTCAGCCTAACTTGCAATATATTTTATTTTTCTTTGGTAGTTAATCAACATTGTCAGAATAAACGAGAACTCACCAAAAATTCATTAGAAGTCGTCGAAATTTGATTTTCTTATTTTTATATGTCTAATCTTAACCGAACATTTGAAAAGAACACTCGTTACTTTTTTTTTCCTTCTTTTCTTTTTAAAATCCAAGGTTCCAAACACAGTCTTAAGGTTTCTTGTTATATTTTTGAAAGTAAAAAGATTTGTAGTCGACATTTGTGAGAGCTGCTGCCACTGTTTTAGTTGAATTGGTGAAATGTCAATCACCGATGTGTGGTTCAATTGGTAGCAAGCTGAGCTCTAGTGGGCTTCTCTGGAGGTAAGTCTGGAGTTCAAATCCCACTAAAAGCACTTGTGGTCAGGGGTTTACCTTTAATGATCCTGCCCTGAACGTGGATTAGTCCCACACCTATGTGGGTGTGGGGACACCACGTGGTTAAGACAAAAAAAAAAAAAAAAAAAAGAAAAAGAAAAAAAATGTCAAGCAAAATTTGACATTTTGCCAATCTCGGTAAAATTTATACTACGTCAATGTTTGGGGAAATCTGCAATTTCTTGACACTTGAATTCTTTATTTATTTTATTACCCAAAAAAAAAAAATAAAAAAAAGAATTCTTTATTTATTTATTGTTTCCTTTATAAAGCCGGATTGATCAGGCCGCCGGATCACCCGGCCCATTGCTTCCCCTACACGGTAGAGTGGATTGGACCTTGTAAGAATTCTACATGTCTCAACTGATGGCATTCTTATGCTAAGTAAGCAATATCATAATAATAACACGGCACTTTCTTGCCACATAATCTTAATATGACGAAATGGTATGCTGGGCCAAAAATGACGGCTAAATTGTGCATAAACTCGCCAAGGTTTTTGAGAAACTTATTCGAGTTATCATGATCAAATTTAAAAGGGCTTTTTGTATCTATACCCTTGGGTGTATTTGTATTCTATTCTCCTCTATTATATATCAAAATTTTTGCATTTATACACCCGATGTTAAAAAATTCAAACCTCCGTTACTTGTTTTAATTGAATGATTATTATACCTTTTTACTTTTTTTTTTTTTTGGAAGGTAAATATTAATATTAGAAGGAGAAAGGGAAGAATATACAAAGTCTCCAACAAGAGTAGAGGGCCTGCATAGCAAGGTAAAACAAAAGGCTACACATAGCCAAACACTCCAACAATGAGTACATCAATTGTATAAACAGTACCTACTCAGTACATGTACCATTCCCCCACAAAACTATTGGGTAAGAAGTTCAGATCACAACCTTTGTGGTTGATAGAAAGCTGGATAGTGTTGCAAATCAGCTGAAAAACATGTTCAGCATTAGCATTAATACCCTTGAAAATCCTTGAATTTCTTTCATGCCATATGTAGTAGATAGTGGCACCCAAACTTAATACCATTAATAAGAGTTATTTTGCCTTCATCCCCTATGTTATCACTTTTTTTTTTCAACCATACCCCTCTGTTTATCACAATGGTGTGTTAGTTCACTTGACGTTACTCATTTTTTTCATAAAATAATCAAGATAACTTTATAAATAAGTGTTTCTATTAAAATGTAATGGAAATACAAAACAAATTCTCATTACTCAACTTTACTCTATTTGATCTAAGGTATTAATATCTAATAAAATACTTAATTCGTTTAAAACCAAATGGAGATAACATAAGAGGATGAAGATAAAATAACACTTATTAGGTAAAATGCTATTATAGTCATTCAATTAAAACAAGTAACGGAGGTTTGCATTTTTTAACGTCGGATGTATAAATGCAAAAATTATGATAATAGAAGGAGATAGATACAAATATAAAAAATACAGGAGTATAAATACAAATGCACTGAGATAGGGGTATAAATGCAAAAATTATGATAATAGAAGGAGATAGATACAAATATAAAAAATGCAGGAGTATAAATACAAATGCACTAAGATGGGGGTATAAATGCAAAAACCCCAATTTAAAACCTAATTATAAGATGATTCTACTAACTTTTTTTTATCCGGGTGACTAATTGGCCAAGTAATCCAAGTTTACCAGCCCAGTTTTAGAAAGTGCTCCATGCAATTTAGGTTCCATATTTCCATGTTTCTTGCTAAACTTACCATACAAAGCTTGAAAACATAAACTGGTACATAGGGTTATAAACGAGCCGAGTCGAACTTCCCCCTATTCGACTCGGTGAGCAATGTTCAACTCAACTCAGGCACTTTAAAGTTTTTTTCATGTTCAGGTTGGACTCAAGCTCGTTAAAATATTTGTGTTTGGATTCGAAACTAACAAAAAATTAGCATGATTCAAATGCATTAATGTTATAGTTGTTAATTATATATAATATAATATATATAAAATATAATATCGAAATATTGATATATAATACAATATATAAATTGTGCCGAGCCTGCTCAAGCTCAGCTCCAACTCGTTAAGATAATGAACTTTGTTTTATTCCTTTTTGGAATTGAGACTCAATTGTCACAAGCAAGCTCAAGTTCATTTCATGCGAGCTGAGTCCGAGCTATTTCGACTCGTTGACATTGCACAACAAATTATAGGGAAAATTGTAGTAAAGGGTAATTTTTTAAGATTAATTACAAAAACGTCTTTTGACAAGTCTTCATTGGGGGTAAATTCTCTTTACTCAAAACTAATTGCCAAGAAGGCACTTTGCTAGTGCAAAGTGCCTTCAGACAAAACTACCCCTCTTTAAATTTCATATTTTTTTTATTAAAAACTTAATAAAGGATTTAACTGTTATACCCTTGCTCTAAAACAAACAAATGAATGAGAGAAATCTCATTCTTTGAAGATTGAAGGGAAAACGGGAGAGA
>JAUPMG010262947.1:0-13951 GCA_031762675.1 Pachysandra terminalis
AAAAAACAATTGTTGGAGGTGGTTACCCTCGAAGTAGCCGTTTAAATTCCAAATTGCTAAAGGAAAGAACAAATCACGTAACAATATCCAAATCGTTGAAACAGTAGGGTTTTTACTGCATCTCTTGTGGGCAAAAAGGAAAGGATGTGAACAAGTACCGAGTCTGGTAAACTGCTAAGCCTATCTTGTTCGGCTTCGCAGTTCTTGTGCCTTTTCGAACTGCTTGTCTCTGCAATGCTATTACTTTCTTCCATGATCAACTCACTATTCAGAAATGTTTCAAAGACTGGAACTTCTTAAACCCTGTAAATGAAAAGATCATAAATGAAGTTCTGCTACAAATGGGAATTGGAAATCTTCAAACCCCTTTTGATTTCTTTGGGTTTTGCTGGTTTCAACATGAGCAATGTGTTTGGCTACTCCAAACTCTAGTCTATAGAAGGATTTTATACACAAAATAAAGAAGAGGAAGGGAAAAAAAAAAGGAAAGAAAGAAAGAAAAAACCCAGAAAGAATATAATGGGATCTCAGTTGCTTATGATTAACTTTAAATTCCATTTGAAAGTTACGGATGAGAAAAAAAATCCAATAATAAGATGCAATTTATGATTATCTTCAATTCAGTTATGAAGAATAAATCCAAATACAAAGAACGTTTAAAGAAAAAGAAAAAACACTGTTATTGAATACCAAGAAATCCAAACAAGATTGCTCATTTGCTCGAGAAATTGAAATTTTCCCGCTAA
Source organism: Pachysandra terminalis (assembly GCA_031762675.1). NCBI lineage: Eukaryota > Viridiplantae > Streptophyta > Magnoliopsida > Buxales > Buxaceae > Pachysandra > Pachysandra terminalis. The sequence goes on from JAUPMG010262947.1 coordinate 747, forward strand.
CCAAATCCCGTTAAAGGAAAATCCAGCCTTACCGGAAAATGAAGAAGACTTTTCAGGTTGACTCAGTAATGGTTGCCGAACTAAATACCGTCGGCGTTAACCAATCGACGACCAAATCCATTTTCGCCTACCCGCCGCCGATCGATTTCCTTTTGGGTTTCTATACAAGAAGACGAAGAGAGATGGGCCCAAAGAAGAGACGTGACCTAGGCCCCTCTGCTCATTAGACCCGAGAAAAGGCCCACCATTCGATTACTTGTACTTTATTTAACACCGGCAGGTTGAACTTATAATACTGCAATAAGATATGACGGTTATTTTGAACACTTAACCGTCACCACCTGTAATAAATAAAAAAACTACTATATTAAATTTTTTATTATATGATTAATTTTAAAAAAAAAAAAAAAAAACAAATAGTTTATATTATGATACGCTCTTTCCCTTTAAAGTATAAATTGATGATCACCGAGTGACGAGACTCCCAACAGAGGAGTGGAAGGAACTAGGGATGGCAACAGGTAACTCTCATCTCAATCCATCCCTAATAGTTCAAGGTTTGGTAAGTTATAACTCGAGTTAAGTTTGGATTTAGGTCTGGTTCATCCAGTCAAACCCGCGTTGTAGCCACTCGAGCCTGACCTATGGTCAGGAACATGTTTGGTATAGGCTAGGTTCGTATAAAGACAGGTTAGGATTTATCAAAACCGGGCCACATTGTCTTCCCTAGATATCCAAACTCTCTCTCTCATTCATTAGCCATTAATTGGTGGAGGGCTCTTGGTCCTTCTTCTTGGGTTTAAAAAGACTTGGATGATACCAAGTACAAGAAAGAGCAATTTTTTTTCAAATAATAAAAAATATATAAAAAAAATAAATCAAAGAAACTTGACCCAGTTAAGAAACATTCAGTAGCTTAATGTAAAAAACTTTTCCCATAAGAAATTTGTTTTATTCTCCAAGATCATTGCTTATATCTCACGTTGTTCTTTTCATAAGTCAATAGAGCTGGCAATTTCTTACCTGACCCGCCAACCCGTCCAAATCCGTTCGCATTTTAGCGGGTTTGGATTCATGTTTTCAACTCGTTTAATAAACGGGTCGGTTTCAAGTTGAGGGTTTATAATCCGTGGTTAAATGGGTCGGTTTTGGGTTAATCCGTCTGACCCGTCGGGTTAGAATTATAGACAAAACCGGAGAAATCTCAGCTCGTCCTCTCAAACGGCTGAGGAGTTCTCTGATCAGAAGCTGCTCTCCACCAATCCTCCTCTTCTCTGATCGAACAAGCATGCTCCATGCATTCTCCGAAGCAGCAAGCACACTCAGATCTGCAAAACAAAGCTCTGTCATCCTCTTTGATTGAGATCTGAAACCGAAGCTCCTCCAATCTCTCATTTGATTTGATTTCTCATCTGATCATCTCGTCCTTAAAACCGATCTACAAAGCCAAATATCATCGGAGCTCAAATGATCATCTCCTCTTGATCATTAGAACCGCATCCGATCTGAACTCAGAAATCATCTGAGTTCAAATCTGAATCTCTAAATTTCATCTTATCGCTAAACCTTCAACTTCTCTGAACAAATCCGATCTGTTCATCTCCAAATCTCTCAACCTTCTCCAATCTGATCTGCAAGCCAGAACTTGCTCTTCCATTGATCCGAATCGGAGCACTTTTCTTCTTCGGATCTGTAAAAATCGAATGGAGCTTAGTCTCCTTTGATCTTCTCATTCCAGATCTGCAAACGCCGAAGATCCACTTCTCCGAACGTGATCAGAAAACATCTGATCTGTTCTTCTTCCACCTCTGACCTGATCTGCAATCGAACGGAGCTGTCCCCTTTGATCTTCTTATTTCGGATCCGCAAACGCATGAGATCTACTTCTTCGAATGTGATCAGAAAACATGTTCGATCTGCTTCTGATCGGAGGAGTTGTTTTCTATGTCAAGGGTGAAATCTAGATTTATTTTGGGCAGTTCAAGTAGACACACAAAGTTATGCACATTTGATCTCAAAGTTTTAGGTCCTAGATTGGAGAAAACAAGAAGACGGGTTTTAATAAAGATGTAAAAAAACAAAAAAAATAAAAATAATAAAATAAGAACGGGTCAAACGGGTTAAGGGGGTTTGAGCGGGTTGGGTGCGGGTTGAGTAATCTCAACCCGTTAATTAAACGGGCGAGTTTGGGTTTGGGGTCAAGCTCTTAATACCCCATGTCAACCCGCCCGATTGCCAGCTCTAGTCGAAAAGCGTAAAGCTGCATTTGGTGCGGTTTATACAAGTGTTTGTTTCAACTTATAATTTATTAAAGCACTTTTTAACATTAATAGTGTATTTGGTAACACCAAATGGAGCTTACCTATAAGCAATAGGTTGCCTTTAAGGAAAAGCTGGCTAAGAGTAGTTTCTCTTATCAACTTGAAAGGGAGAAAAGAGAGTCATGCTGTTGTAATTCTTTGGTCGAGAATTACAAAAAACAAGGAAACATGTGATAATTGATAAAACCAAATTTACCTTAAAAAACGAATTTCATGGAATTGCGGTTAGAATCCTAACTCCAATTATTTATACCCCGTCAAACAACATAATTGAAATTCTCAACTCCAATTCCACCCTGAATTCTCTGTGTCAAACACAGCCTTAAAAAATGTATTTACCAAACGTTATTCTCTTCAAATAAGCAGCTTATTGTTGCTATGGATAAAGGCTCTTCTTGAATCACTTATCCAATGAGTGCTTACCCAAACGCACAAGCCAGGACAAACGCAGCCTATATAATAATCTTGAGGAGGTATAAGACAACCTCTAAGAAATTTTAGGACTCCGCTACATTAGACTCCTACAATCTTCAAAACTCATGAGTAAATGATATTCAAATTTTCTACGAAAAATAAAAAGTAAAAGAATGCTAATACTGAAAACTAAGAACACCATATACCAATATATATATAAATGAAAAAATGGTAAGGGCAGATAGCCCAATAATAGACCGTCACGTGTCAGGACTATGACCGACACGTAGCAAGATCCTCACTGATACCTATGGGTATAACCTTCGAGAACTTCCTAAGGAAGAACCTCGGTCGATTCAAGGAATATACGACCAAGACATAGATATAGGGAGAAGGTAGTGCGCTACCTTAATGACCATTTATTACATAAATCACAGGATGATCAACACTACAAGGAATATGCAATGAAGATAATATCAACAGGTACTCCATAGCGGGATGTCAGACCCCTATATAGCAGGATACCGATGTAGAAATACCTCTCAAGTCATACTTGAGGGCACCCAACTGTGATGGGACAACCCCTCCGATTCTTGAGAGCCCCACTTGTGCTGGGACATCCTCTCAAGTCATACTCGAGGGCGCCCACCTGCGATGGGACAACCCCTCCAGTTCTTGAGAGCCCCACTTGTACTGGGACATCCTCTCAAGTCATATTCGAGGGTGCCCACCTGCGATGGGACAACCCCTTGGGTTCTTGAGAGTCTTAGTGCGCCTCACGTTTACCAAAGAGATGTGTCTCGGTGAACACGTCGATATGAATTTATACCCGAAAGAGAATGACAGCCCTGGATGATGTAAGACGTCGACACATCGATATGAATTTACACCCGAAGGGGAATGACAGCCCTGGATGATGTAAGACGTTGATGATACTTCCGTCTAGAGCGATGCTCAACGACGTTGAAGGTGATACTACCTCCGTCTAGAGCGAGGCTCTACAACGTTGAAGGCAATACTACCTCCATCTAGAGCGATGCTCAATGACGTTGAAGGCGATACTACCTCCGTCTAGAGTGAAGCTCTAAGACATAGAAGGTGATACTACTTCTATCTAGAGTGAAGTTCTAAGACACAAAATAAGATACTACCTCCGTTTAGAGCGATGCTCTAAGACGTAGAAGGTGATACTATCTTTGTCTAGAGGGAACCTCGACGACATTGAAGGCAATACTACCTCCGTCTAGAACGAGGTCTGACGACGTTGAAGGCGATACTACCTCCGTCTAGAGCAAAGCTCTAAGAAGTAGAAGGTGATACTACCTCTGTCTAGAGCGAAGCTCTAAGACATAGAAGGAGATACTACCTCCGTCTAGAGCGATGCTCTAAGACGTAGAAGGTGATACTACCTCCGTCTGGAGGGAACATCGACGACGTAGGTCACATAGTCTCGAAAGTACCAAGGTTCGAGGACCTCGAAAGTATTAAGACTAGTAGCCTTGATGGTGTCATGACTAGACAGTCTCAACGATGCCAAGGCTAAACGGCTTTCATTACCACTTATATGTACCAATCGCCAACACCCATATCGAGGGGTCGTGAGGCTCGCCAACACTCCGTTGTATTGGGGTTATAGGCTACGTCATGGTTTCTTGGTGGCAAACCTGTAATTATCCAAAAAACTTGTGATTGGTCCACCTAAGAGACTGGGGTACATGATGCGTACTATCCCAGGTGAACATCTTAACCACCATCAGAAACTATGGTTGGGAATTCTAACTACAGTTAACTCTCTTCAAAAAACTATAAATACTGGCCCGCTTTCCTCATTCGAGACGATGATGAAAAAAGGGGAGAGACCTCTGCCAAAATTACCAAACCTTGAACTACGTCTGACTGGATCTCTGTTTGGGTACATAGGCAGCCTGCAAAAGGTCAGTCACAATCTCAATTAGATCCCTAGGGCTTGGAGAATCTCTAGCACCTTGACCCACTATTTTCCTTAGTCTGGTTCGACCGGTGTTAGACGGTCCACCAGTTTGACTCTTTGGTTCTTCTAGAGACAGGATACAGTCACTCGTTGATTTAGGTTCCCGTCGGTCAGTAATATTACACTTGATGACTTCCTTACAAAAACACCCACTACAATTTGTTGTTTTTACCTCTAGAAACTCCCGTCTTTTTGGCTCACTCACCTTAGCGGTTATAGTACTGGTGGTTTGAAAACTTTGTGATAGTATGAGCAATGTATTCAGAGTTGCCAACACATTGCCTTGGTGTACTTGTTTTGCCATCACTTTGATGTTGTACTGTTGCTTTTCAACTTTAAGAATTATGAAAATAAAATCCATGGATCTATATTAATGCAGTCAGAAGCTATAAAATATGTTTGATTTTCTTGTGGTAGTATTGATGTTATAATTAATATTAGTTTTCTCAACTTATACTACAACAATATCTATACTGGTAATTGAATTCTAACTATGTGTTACCTTATATTTTAAACTTCGTTTATATTTTTGCTATAGTTATACTCCATTCAATTTTCTCTTTGAGGTACATTATTAAATTTCTGTTAAGATTCTTTTTGTTAGTGTTTACTTTTGCCACTGCTTCATTTTTGAGGATGTACGCTTTTGTAGCCTTTTGGTTATGGATCTTATTCCTCATTAATCAACAGAACAGCATCACCCTTGGGCCTAGGGATTGAATTGCATTCATCGGACTTCTTGAGCTTCAACTCATACGTAACGTTGAATTGAGAGTCCTCATAATTCATATGAAGCATACGTGAGGATTTATTTTCTTACTAGTAAGTATGTAATATTAATTCACTACTATGTCATTGATAATCTCTTTCACTGTGTTCCTCCAGGTTTTTGAGTACTTTGCATCATTTCGAACCCCAGGAGGAGAGATCCTTATGACACCAGCAGACTTGATGCGAGCAGTTATTCCTGTTTTTCCTCCATCTGAATCAAACCTTGTTAGAGAGGGGTATCTGAGAGGGGAGCGGAGTCCCGGCGAGCTACATTGTGCTCCTTCAAAATTTTTTATGCTTTTCGATACGAATAATGATGGACTCATCTCTTTCGCTGAGTGAGTTGCCAGTCTGTCATCTTTATGTTTGCTTGTATAGTCATAAAAAGAGGATGTGATTTTCCTTTATTTAAACTTAGCTTAGCAATCTATTTATTTTTCTTTGTACAGGTACATCTTTTTTGTCACACTTCTCAGCATACAGGAATCTAGCTTCTCTGTGGCATTCAAAATGTTTGACCTTGACAATAGCGGGTGGGTACCTTGCACTTCTATCAAACACTAGGATATGTATGTTGCAAAGCTGCCTGGTCATCCATTTGTTATTTTCAATTCAGTCTCCACGTTGGATTTACATTTCCTAAAATGTTTTCTGTTGGATTTACTGTATTTTCCTTCTTTTTTTACAGGAATTTTTCATCTTCTCTTATGAAAGAAAACCGTTTTAATAGTGGACCTTGTCATCAAGGCTATTACAGTGCCTAATTTTCCCTCACTCACATTTATGATGGTATCACTTGAGAATGACCTATGGAAAGTCAACTATCTGATAATATATTATATTTAGATATGATATCCATCCTTATCTAAGAAAAACTGTAGCCTTAATAGACCCAGAAGAATATTCAAGTTGAATGAGTGATGATACATTAAGAAATATCTATCGAGGCATTCAGAGATCAGGACACAGATATAGCTGTTATATATATTTGAAAACTTGAATGTCATGAACACATCTCATAAATGAAGAATGATAATATAACTGATTATATAATTTCTTTTGATAGGTAACTGATAAGCTTTACTAATATTCGGAAATGACGATTTACAAGTAGAGGAGCTAGTCAAAACCAGGTTGCGTGCCAGCATGCTGGTAGTGGTAGTACAAACTGTGACTAAAAGACTACGGTCTGCCGAATTGGATAATGAAAGATTTTATAAAAAGAGAAAGTACAAGGTTTCCACAAGAGAGGGAAATAAAACAGAAATAACGACAATACAACACAACACAAAAACAGAGGCAATAGTTTGGCATCCACCCACTCTCACTTCTACCCCTTTGACTTCTTTAAAATGGAAGACCAGGAAATCAGCAACTCAGCATGTGACTGATTACTTCACTTATACTATTTTAGGGTTTTACCGAATTTTGAAATACTCTTGCATATCTCTATTTCCACGCCCCCCACCATGTTACCAACTGAAACATCTTCCAAAGGTAGGATATCAATACAGACTGGAGAGGGGATTTAACATTTGGAAACAAATCTTAGACCTTTGCTCTGTTGGTACACCCCCATGTTCGCCATGATCTAACACTTGTTCGCAACTTGCTAGATGGAACTTTTTTATACCCTTTGCCTTCTAAAAAAAAACCTTGCAAATTTTCTGTTTGATGAATCACCAATGGAGGCAGTTGGAACACTGCCAGAGGTAGGATGAGACATTGGGTATTCTTACAATGAGTATCGTATGACAGCCAAAGGACAAGGCGGGGACTCTAAGCCCTGAAACGACCTCAAAGCATCTCAGAATGCCTTATAGATTCAGAAATTCCTTGAGCAAGGCATCTAGGAAGAAATTGTCATCAGCATATTGAAAGTAGGATATTGTAGGTCCATCAAATGACCCCAGAATAATCTCAGAAGTAAAAAACCAAGAACCATCAAGAGTTGGGTGAGTCTTCAGAGATCACTCTGCCACTATGTTGCATGTCCAGTTCTATAGGAGAAAGGAATGCCATGGGAGCAGAGATCTAGGCATTAGTATTACTTGATTGAATTTTGAAAGATATTCAGAAAATTGATAGAGAAGAGGAAAATAGAACCCTTATCAAAGTGAGAGAATTTAGGAGGGATATAAAAGTGGAGCTTGAAGAATTGTTGAAGAAAGAGGAAATATTTTGGAGACAAAAATCCAAGGTGAAATGGTTGAAAGAGGGTGATGGGAACACAATGTTTTCTCATAAGATGCAAATTTCAGGAGTAAAAAGAATGAAATGGTGTCTTTGGAGATTAATGGGGAATTGAGTGAAGATCAAAAGGAAATAGAAAGGGAAATTTCAGATTTTTTCTTAAAATTGTATAAATCCGAACAGATGTTTAAACTTGATCTTTCATCGATGAGTGGACCTAAATTGAATGAGGAAGAAGCGGTGAAAATTGTTAAAAAGTTGGAGGAAGAAAAATTGAGAAGGCAATTTGGGAAATGGATAGGAATAAGGCTCCAGGACCGGATGGGTTTTCAATGGCTTTTTTTCAGGATTGTTGGGACATCATTAAATAGGATTTGATGAAGGTTTTCAAAGAATTTCAGAATGGTGGGATTATCAATAAAGCCATGAATGCAACATTCTTAGTACTGATTCCCAAGATAGAAGGGGCCTCAAAAGTTGAAAAATTCAGTCCCGTCAGTTTGGTAACAAGCATGTATAAGATTATAGCCAAAGTGATGGCTAATAGAATGAAAGGGATTATCGGGTCAGTAGTACCAAAAAATCAGAGTGCATTCATTCGAGGGAGACAAATCACGGATAACATCTTGATTGCAAAATGAATGTATCGAGGAAAAGGTTAGGAAAAGAGAACCGGGGTTTGCTTTCAAAGTCGATTTGGAAAAAGCTTATGACCGGGTGGAGTGGGAGTGTGTTGATTCAGTTCTAAGATGGAAAGGATATCCAGATAAATGGTGTAGGTGGATCAAAGGGTGTTTGAGAAATGTCAGTTTTTCTTTTCTTCTAAATAAAGGTGTCATAGGATTAGTGCATTCTTTTAGGGGATTACGTCAGGGTGATCCTCTTTCCCCGTTTTTGTTCACACTTGTTAGCGACATCTTAAGTTGTTTTCTTAGAAGAGCGGGGGAATTGAGGAAGATAAAAGGGTATGAGGTTGGCAGGGAGAAGGTTCCTTTGTCACATCTTCAATTCGCAGATGACACAATTTTCTTCCTTGAAGTGTCAAGAGATACCATTTTTTGGACAAAGTGCATTCTTTGATGTTTTGAAATGAGCTCAGGTCATAGAGTCAATCTGGAAAAGAGTAGTCTGTTTGGTGTTAATGTGGAGGAAATAATCCATTTAGAGTGCGCTTGAATGATGGGATGTGGGGTGGGAGAATGGCCAATGGAATACTTGGGTATGTCTGTGAATGGAAGTCATCCTGGGGTTCAGATGTGGAACCCAGTCATTGAAAAAATTGAGCATCTAGAAAAGAAACTATCTTTCCTTGGGTGGAAGGATTGCCCTCATTCAGGGCTTCCCTTAGTAATCTCCCTACCTATTTTATGTCCATTTTCAAAATGCCCAAAGGAGTGAGTGATAGGATTGAAAAAATTCTAAGAGATTTCTTGTGGAATGGGGGTGGGGGTGCGGGGAGGGAGGGAAGAAGGATCATTTGGTTAAGTAGTCTGATGTGTGCAAACCAAAGGAGTTAGGTGGCCTTTCCCTGGGTAACATCCAAAACGGGAATAAAGCCCTTCTCAGAAAATGGCTTTGGAGATTTAGTGTTGAGAAAGATGTTTTGTGGAGATCTATGGTTGCAAGTATGGTACTCATGAAAATGGGTGGGATTTTAATCATTTGGCTCTTATACGATCGGCTAGTCCCTGAAAGGCTATTTCTAGTGTTTTTCATATTTTCCAAATGTGTGTGAGATTTTTGGTTGAATTGGGCTCATCTGTTCGTTTCTGGTTGTACCCATCTAAATTTCCAAGAGTCGTCATATTTCCATTCATAATGATTCCATAGTGTCTGATGTTCTTAGTTGGTCAGTTTCGGGTCTTTCGTGGAACCTTCCTTTTCTCTGGGATCCTAGGTCGGTAGAAATTGATGAATTAGCTTTTTTGTTTGAGTTGCTGAAAAACGTGGTTATTTGTTGTAGTAATCCTGACCTAAATTGTTGTTTTTCCTCGGTTTTTGTGTTCCGTTGAGTTCTGACCAGGTCTCTTTTCTACTTCCCTACTTTGGAAAGCCAGAAACTCAAAGCTTTCACATGGACAACTCTCTTATATCGAATTAATACTGCGGATTTGTTGTAAAGAAGGCCATTTATGTACTTGTCTTCTCAAGTGTGCCTAATGTGCTTGAGGTTTGGAGAATTAGTGGGTCACCTTTTAATTGATTGCTGGTGGGCGAGACAGGTTTGGTTGCATTTTATAAGATTGGCGGGGATTGAGTGGGTGAGCCCTCAGTCTATACATATGTGGTTTGCTGAATGGTGTTTTTCATCCCTTGGAAAGAAGGATCAGCTTCTATATAGACTGGTGTCTTCATTTTGGGCTAGTATTCTACTGGAATTCAATTACATTTCATGATCTTACAAGATGTGGGATGCAGTGGTTCTAATGTAGATTGACTGTACTAGTGGGTGTGGTGGGGATTGTCTTGTATTTTATTTTTCTGCCTTTTGGTTCCCCTACTTGGGTAACTTTTGTACTTTTTTCTTCCCCTTACTTTTTATACAAACCTTCATTGTTCATCAAAAAAAAAAATATATATCAAACAAAAGTATTACTTGTACTCTTGTATCATGTATGAGAACAGAAAAAAAATGTAGTGTAGTCTCAGGTGTGACTGGTTGTCAAGATAACCTGTTCCATTATCATGTACATAACCAGATCTGCTGCTTTTAAACTAGACATTCTGCTTAATATTCATTTTATCCTCTCTTTTTTTTTATCTTTTTCCAGCATTTTGATGTTTTGACTGCTTGCATCCATTTACAGAGAGATAGACAGGGAGGAATTCAAGAAGGTAATGACTTTGATGAGATCTCATAACAGACAAGGGGCACACCATAGTGATGGACTGCGAATTGGCCTCAAAGTTTCTGGTTCTGTAGAAAATGGTGGACTCCTGGAATACTTCTTTGGCAAAGATGGCAAGGCATGCCTGCAACTTGGAAAGTTTGTCCAGTTTTTGAGAGATTTGCATGATGAAGTATGTCTCTCTCTTTCTCTCTCCACACACACAAACACACGAATTAAGCTGTCAGATAGTGATGAAAGAAAGAAGAAATGGAGGAAAATAAAAGGAAATTGACAAACAAATGAGGAGCGGAAGAAGGATAGGAAACAAATTATTTTTTTGCTTTCTTTTTCTTTTATCACTAAGAAAAAATATATTCAACATGAAAAAAGATAAAGCTGGATAGTAAGTAGAAAATAATGTATATGGAAGAAGAGGAATGGATACATCATCTAAGAAAAATTCTACGGAATGAGATATGAAATAAAAAGAGGGGTGGAGTTCAAGAATACAATGGTTAGGTATTGAGTGAGAAGAGTATAGAACTTAGTTAGCTGACACAGGAAAAAGAGCAGAAGGATGGAAAGCAAATGAATTTAACAGATTCTTTAACAAAAATTAGAAACAATGCACTTGAATTCCCTGCTCTTTGGTAAGTCTTAAGAAAGAAAAACAGTAAAATTCAAAATAACTAAGGGATTGATACCATGAAAGAATAGTATGCAATATTAAGAAAGCCTCGAAATCAGGTGCAAGAAAAGCTATTGAATTTATTTTAGGTGTCGTCCAAATAATGCAATGGTTTTCTAAAAAAAATACATAAACATAGTTTTACTAATAAATCTGTTAGTAGCAGCAGAATTTTAAACCAAATAGGACGAATGTGTATGCCTTTCTAAAAAAAATACATAAACATAATTTTACTAATAAATCTGCTAGTAGCAACAGAGCTTTAAACCAAATAAGACGATGTCTATGCGAACTCGTCCTCCAAAGTTGATGTGTCATATGTTGTCTATATGAGCAACTTATTTCTGTTTTTTTCTCTATAGACAACTCATTTATGTAAATTGCTTTTGGGTTGCTTGAAATACATGGTAGAACTGTTGAATGCATGATAAAGGGGAAGTAAAATGGTTCAATTCATACCTTAGCTATCCAATTTCTTAGTCTTCGGTCATTCTATTTATTTTTCATTAATTACTTTGCAATAGCTGTTTCTTCTACTCGTGCTACTCTACTGTTAAAACATACCAAATATTTCTTTTAATTTTGTAGATCTTGCAGTTAGAGTTTTCCCATTATGATTACAAGTTACGCGGAACCATATCTGCCAAGGATTTTGCATTATCCATGGTTGCTTCTGCTGACATGAGCCATATAAACAAGTTCCTTGACCGGGTTGAGGAATTAAACAATGAGCCACATCTCAGAGACATGCGCATCTCTCTAGAAGAATTCAAGAATTTCGCAGAGCTTCGTAGAAGATTGCAGCCTTTGTCTTTGGCAATTTTCGGTTACGGGAAAGTAAATGGTATATTGAAGAGGGAGGATTTCCAAAGAGCTGCGTCCCAAGTACTTTTTGCTATTCTCACCTGTCCTTATTTTTTGTCATTGAGATTCGTTACTTTTTGCGCTCTTGGAAACTCGAATATTTCTCACCCTAACAGTGGTCTGTTTGATATTTAGGTATGTGGCGTCTCTCTTAGCGATAACGTGATTGATATCGTTTTCCATTTGTTTGATACAAATCGTGATGGGAGTTTAGGCTCAGATGAGTTTATAAGAGTTCTACAAAGAAGCTAAAGGGACATGGCTCAGTCTCCCGAGGCAAGCTTCACAAGATTGATATCTTGCTGTTTGCACTGTGCAAGGAACTGCTCTGTTGCAAAGGTGCCGCCCTAATTCAGTAACTGATACATGACAATAGAGATTGAAATCTATGTGCCTCGTCTCTTGGGAGACTGAGTAGCTCTTTTACAGTAGGAGTGCCAGGTTCTTTCTGTTCTGTGAGTTGCAGTTTTGAGGGGTGTACATGGGAATGTCAAAGGTTCATGACAAGGTAAGCAGGCAAGTCTTATTATTGATGTCTTCACTCATTTGCTCTAACCCTAGCGATTGTATCTTATTATTTTGGGTCTTTATGTGCAGATTTCGGAATCAAGTGTTGGTGATTTGTGATTACTTTTTTCTGGAAGTCAAATGGATTACCAGACCAGTTCAAACAACCACTTCCTTCGCCGCTGCAAACTAGAGCGGTGTACAGTTAGTCTATGTACATATTTTCCAGTTTTTATGAATAGATATTTCATTTCTTTGTATCATAATAGCGCATGCTCACGTTTATCCATCTATCCAGAGGAACTCATTTCAATTTCAAGGAAATCTTTTAACTTTTGAAATAAGGAAATATTATTTTCCCCAAATCTTGAGGCCTCATTTGGCTCCCATTCTGGATCAAGAACTCATTCCAGGAACTAGTTGCGGGAACTCATTTTGAAGGTTTTTTGATTGCGTTTGGTTAGCATGTTACAAAATGAGTTCCAACGTAAAATAGATGTTTGGTTACATGTACTAGAATGAGTTTTAAGAAAAAAATTTAATTTTTTTTTCTTTTTAATTACAATTATTTATATAAAATCTCGTGCTCATGCATAAGTTGTGCACACTTGTATCCTTTCAAATGT
>JAUPMG010262974.1:0-20271 GCA_031762675.1 Pachysandra terminalis
GGACTAACCTCAGTAGAAAAGTGAATAACCCGAATACCAAAAGGTTGACTCTTATGATTCAGATTGGGACCCCCATATAAGGCATATCCCAAATCCTTTCATCTTACCACAAGTATTTTGAGTCCTATACCTTTCACCTTGGGCGAATATAATAAGTCTCTTAATGAACTGAAAAATGGTATAACCTACCCTGAGTCTCAGGCAGTATACATAAAAATTGGTTAAAGTCAAAGAAAAGCCTTCTCAGTCGGGATTTCATATGCAACTCATTGATTCAGGTCCATTTATTAATGCAGTTCAAACACAATAAAACACATCACATATATTCACATTAGCATGATCATGAGCACAATCTCATGATACTAAGTTAATAATAATCACATAATATTCCCATAATTATACGATCTGAAGCACATCTGGTATGATAACAGAATTATACATAATATAGTCAATATAATAAGTTTTATGGAATTAATATGTTCACATAAGCAGGGTTTTGATGTCATCAAACAAAACTACAATCTCGTAAGTAATTCATACAGCTATTTAAGGATCAAATCTCATGATAACAAGTACTCAATTTATATCATTAAAACTATAAGGTTACTTATACTATTTAAAGGGTTATCAGAATCATATTAGTTCATAGGAAATCATGGAAATTAGGTTAGGTCATCAGAGTAGGGTATTTAGGGTCCAGAACATCATATCAGGTTTACTGTGGCAGACCGACAGGCTAGACGGTATGCCAGAAGGTCAGGTCAAAGGCAAATTCAGTAGCTGGTTCAATAACCAATGGTGAAGGGATGTCTAAATCAGTATGGTGAAGGGGTGGTTTAGCATAGTGAAGCGATGGTTCAGCATGGTGAAGGGGTGGCCATCGGTAGGGTGTCGGCAGGATTCCGGCACACCGGTAGGGTCATCCTACAGGGTAATGTACTGGCTTGGCTCAATCGGCAGGGTATCGGCAGGCTTCCGGTACACCGGTTGGGCTAGGGTTGCTAGTCTATGCGAGGGTGCATTAGGTAGGGTCCCAGTGGGGTAATGGAATACCGGTAGGGTCTGTACAACCCTGCCGGAAGCTACCGGCACACCGGTAGGTGTCCGGTAGGCTGGGCACTAACCTGCCTGTGCCTAGATAACTGGTTTCACTAGGGAGAGTGGATTTAAGGTATGAGATTTCACAAGGTCAATCATCTAAACCTCCTAGGAATTCGTGCATGGTCAATTGGTCAAATTTATTAATTAAATATATCAAGTGTTAACAATACTTGTCAATTCTTGATTCTTGGTTTAAATAAATGTTTAAATCTTAACACAAAATACATATGTGATTAAAATCATGCAATATTCCTGGGTTTTATTAGTAAGATCATGGGGAAGGATTTACGTGGAAAGAGAATGGAATTCCCCATGATATGACATTAGATGGAGAATAAATACTCAAGAATAAAGGAAAACTCACAATGAAGAGATGCTGAAGAATTGCTGCCATTGAAGAACTGCTAGATTTCTTCTAGTTTTCTAATCTCTTAATCTTCTTCTTGTTCTTCCTAGGTGTTCCCACGAATTATTGATGTATTCTAACTTTTAATTTGCTTAGTTAGTCTTATTTAACATGTTTTACGAGTTAGGATTGCATTAGGATTGATAATTGGTGTTTATCTATATGTTTATAATCTTATTTTGATTTTAACTTAACCATCAAGTTACCTAATTTATTTAGCACAAATTTTAGGTATTAAATAATCTAATTAGGCCTTAGTTAATTCAATTGGGCTTTAATCTTAATGGTCCTTACTTAAGTCCAGCTTAATTAAGTATTAGAGTTATGTCTTGTTTGGCTAGTCTACATTAATTCATTAATCCCTGTTTCTAGTTAAGCTGTAAATCTAAGTTAATGATCCTAATTCCCTTACTATAGTTTATTATATATTATTACAATAGCAACCTTAAGTTAGTTTCTAGGTGTGGAGGGTTTAATTACCATTCTACCCTTCATATTAGGGTTCTTTTTAATATGTATTTCTTCAGATCTTTACATGTTTCACCTTCCGGGGGATCATTGTCTGACATTCCTTGGGTCAGAGAAGGATCGCTACTAGTTTGATTTCTTGTTTGCAATGGAAGGAGTTCAGAGATTATCTTTGGAGGACATTCCTATTGTTGGAGACTTCAGCAAGGTTTTTCAGGAGATTTCGGGGTTACCACCTAAAAGGGAGGTATACTTCAGCATCAAGCTCATTCCTGGTACTACTCCCATTTCACTTGCGACTTATCAGATGGCTCCGACTGAGTTACGCGAGTTGAAAGAGCACTTGGATGGACTGAGTGGGATCGGATTCATCAGGCCTAGTACATCACATGGGTTGCGCCAGTTATTTTTGTGAAGAAGAAGGACGGTTCACTTCTTCTCTGCATCGACTACAGGCAACTGAATCAGGTGACAGTGAAGAACAAGTATCATTTGCCAAGGACAGACGAATTATTCGATCAGTTGAGGGGAGCTTAGTTTTTCTCAAAGATTGACTTGAGGTAAGGGTACCATCAGCTGAGGATCCGTGAAGAGGACATTCAGAAGATAGCATTTTGTATTCGATATGGACATTACAAGTTTGTAGTTATTGCCATTTGGGTTGACGAATGCGCCAGTTGCATTCATGGATCTTATGCATAGTGTTCCAATCTTTTCTTGATCAATTTGTCGTCATCTTCATCGATGGCATCCTGATCTACTTGAGGTCTGTTAAGGAGCACGGGGAGCATCTTTGGATTGTATTGCAGACATTGCTCGATCACCAGTTGTACGCCAAGCTGGAGAAATGCGACTTTTGGAGGGACGAGGCCCATTCCTTGGGCATGTTGCATCCAAAAGTGGCATCTCTGTGGTTCCAGCCAAGGTCGAGGCAGTTCTTGGGTGGGAGCGACCTAAGAACGCGTCAGAGATCAGTAGCTTCATAGGTCTTGCCGGGTACTAGAGGAGGTTCATCGAAGGATTTTCCTTTATAGCAGCGCCTTTGACTCGCTTGAGTAGGAAATGCGTGAAGTTCAATTGGGATGAGAAGTGTGATTCAGCATTTGAGGAACTTAAGAAAAGGTTGACCTCAGCACCTGTCCTTGTAGTACCTGTCACTGGACAGAAAATGGAGGTTTACACGGACGCATCGTTGCAAGGCTTAGGTGTAGTGCTTATGTAGGACAGAACTGTGTTGGCTTACGCTTCACGGCAGCTTAAGGGTCATGAGCACAACTACCCCACTCATGATCTTGATTTGGTCACAGTGGTTTCCATTTTGAAACTGTAAAGGCACTACTTGTATGGTGAAGAGTTCAAGCTATTTTCAAACCACAAAAGTCTGAAGTATATTTTCACACAGAAGGACCTCAACATGTGTCAGAGGAGGTGGTTGGAGCTGGTGAACGATTACATCTCTACGCTCCACTATCATCCTGGGAAGGCAAATGTGGTGACCGATGCGTTGAGCCATAGACCGCGAGGTGTGCTATCGTAGTTGATGAGGCATGAGTGGAGGTTGTAGGAAGTCATTGCAGATTTTGGGGTTAAGTCAGTGAATTGACAGCTTGGAGGTTACCTTTTCAGTCTTGTTGCCAAACCGTCTTTAGAGGATCGGATTGCCGAGAGTCAAAAGATTGATCAGAACCTTCAGTTGCTAGCAGCAGACGATGGTAAGTCAGTGTGGGTGGTATGCCTAGACGGATTGATCAGATACCAGGGCCATCTTTGCATTTCAGATGATCAGGCGATCAGGAGAGACATTATGGAAGAGTCGCACAAGTCACGTTACTCTATTCACCCTGGGAGTACCAAGATGTATCAGGATCTACGTAAGAAATTTTGGTAGCCAGGCATGAAGAGAGAGAACGCTCAGTACGTTGCACGATGTCTTACTTGCCAGCAAGTCAAGGCCGAGCACATGAGAGCAGCAGGACTTCTTCAACCTTTACCTATTGCAGAGTGGAAGTGGTATCATATCACCATGGATTTTATGGTCGGGTTGCCCAAGACTAGAGGTAGCTTGGATTCGATTTGGGTTATCTTAGACCGATTAACCAAATCTGCTCATTTCTTACCAGTTCGGAATTCAACTTTGGCCGACGAGATTGCTAAACTGTACGTGCGTGAGATTGTACGACTACATGGGGTGCCTGTGAGCATTGTTTCAGACCGCGGCTCTCTATTCACATCCAGATTTTGGGAGGCATTACGGAAAGCCATGGGCACGCAGTTGGACTTCAGTACAGCGTATCATGCGCAGTCAGATGGTCAGACAAAAGAGAGTCAACCAAGTGTTGGAAGACGTGTTGAGGGCATGTGTGATGGACTTTGGTGGTAGTTGGGGAGAACATCTACCTCTGGTAGATTTTTCTTACAACAACAGCTCTCACTCGAGCATTGGCATGAGTCAGTTTGAAGCTTTGTAGGGAAGACCGTGTCGCTCACCTTTCTGTTGGGCAGAAGTGGGTGAGGGCAGTATATTGGACTAGAGCTTGTTCAGTAGACCACCGATAAAGTGAAGCTTATTCGGGAGAGTCTAAAGTCGGCACAAAGCAGGTAGAAGAGCTACGCAGATCGGAAAAGGAGAGACCAAGAATTCGAGGTTGGTGACCATGTGTTTCTTAAGTTTGCACCTATGAAGGGGGTTCTGCGCTTCGGCAAGAAAGGAAAGCTAGCTCCACGATATGTCGGACCCTTCGAAGTACTTGAACGGATAGGATGAGTTGCGAACTGAGTCGCTTTACCACCACTGCTTGCAGCAGTTCATGATGTATTCCACGTGTCATTGTTACGGAAGTACGAGCCAGACCCTTCACACGTATTGGACTGGAACCAGTTGCAGCTTCGTGAGGATGTGTCATATGTGGAGAAACCAATGCGAATCTTGGATTAGAAAGAACAAGTCTTGCAAACCAAGACCATACCTTTGGTGACGATCAAGTGGGGACATCACAACGAGTCCAAAGCGTCTTGGGAGTTAGAGTCGGAGATCCGGGGGCGTTATCCACAGCTGTTCACAGATTGAGGTATGCAATTTCGAGGATGAAATTCTTTTAAGGGAGGTAGGTTGCAAGGACCTAAATCCATTAAAAGGACATCCCATTTTATTTTAAGTTCTATAGAATTTATTTACGGTTTTCTCATTAATTAATCCTATGGTTTATGAGTAATAGAGTGTAATGAGGAATTAGTAACTTATCATCAGATTTGGGGGTATTAGGGTTATTTAGTAGACTTTGGGGGTACCTTGTGAGAAAACCTGAATTGAAAATTAAAATTAGCGCACATGGCAGATGCGTGGGAATCGTGGAGGTGCACGTATGGTAATGGAAGCAGTTTTGGGAAGGTTACCAATCTCATTCCCATAACTTCCCATTGATCCTAGCCTTAAAGATTGAGAGAGATGGAGAAGAGAAAGGGAGAGAGTGGTGTAGATCTGAGATTTTTGTTGTACTCCATTGCAGCCGCGTGAAAGAGAAAAGGAGAAGAAGAAGAGGAAGCCTAGAGAGAAGAACTTGCTACACCATCAGGTAAGTGATTCTTCAGTATGATCCTCTTATGGATTTCAGATTTCAATATTGCTTAATGTTTCATGGTTTGATGTTTCGAATCTATAAGATGTGGTTTAAAATTTGATAAAGGTAGTATTTTATGTGTTTGAATCCTAGCTATATTGCATTGAGTTTATTGTGAGTATTTAGGATTGAGAAGATCGGATTTGGGGTCAAAAGATAGATTTCTGCAACCCATAAAATCCCTAAATCGTGATGTCGTCAGTAGGCGCCGGTCCACCGGTGAGCCTACCGACAGAGACTGGTTTTTAGGCAAAATATGACCTTCAGTGGGCACCGGTCCACCGGCAGCTCCACCGATGCACTGTGGGTGCAGAGAATGATCCTTCAGTAGGCACCGGTCCACCGGTGAGCCTACCGACAGAGTCTTGTTTGATGAATTAAAAACCCCACCGATGGGTACCGGTCCACCGGTGACCCTGCCGATGAGGCATGTCCAGGGGTACAGGTGTTGGACTTTGTTTGGATTTCCTTGGTGGATGATGTGGGGCTTATGTCATTGTTTGGAAATTGGTTTTCGGAGTCATGTCTGACCAGAAGGCCCTGGCCTACCTGCAGGGAGTCAACATTGGCTCTCCATGATTCATTGTGACCATCATCTCACCTTGGAACTGATATTTGGAGATTATGATCCATTTGATTATGATTGTGTATATTGCTTGATAACATTGTGGGAAACTTACGATGGTTCACAATCGGATTATTCGCGTGTATGGGTGCGTGGATAGCTTCCGTTGGAAATCCTTATTTGGAGTCCTAGTTAATATGTATACATGCTAGGCTGATATCGAATGTTAAGTGAACCGGGAGGTGGAAATCCACGAATTAACCTTTCAAGGTCTCCAGTTAGGTTGACTATATACCTGTGGAGTGAAGGGGCCCACTCAAACTAGGGTATGATGCTTGCGAGATCCTATACAGGTTTGCTATCCCTTAACTATTGTACACTCATAAATTAGTACATAGTGGCCTTCGTACCATGGGTTAGCGTCCGGAACAAAGAGGGAGCCTTTCGGTAGTCCTTTGGACCATGGTCCTAAAGTTGTATTGGTTTGGAAGCTTCATGTGAGGTACACTTAACAAGACATATTTGCTTAGTCTTCATCCATTGCACTTCATCATGATTGTATTATTTTCATTAATGCATTTCACAGTAGATCATCTGTTTGTCTCGTTTCACATCATCACATTCATGTTTAAAACACTCATATTGTCTCTTATCCGTGATACTAACCCTTGTTGACATTTGATTTCCATATAGGGATGGATGACAGTTGATTTACTTACTAGGCCTTCTAGCTCACGTAACCTCTCATGTTGGGAGGAGTGATAGCTGATCATGACTTGCTGTGCTAATAGTTGTTGTTTGATTGAATCTTTACTGTTTCTTTTGGGATTGATACTCCGATGGGGAGTTTATTGTAGTAAACTCGTGTTCTGGATTTGGATTATCGTATTTATTTTGGATTGTGGTAGATCATGACTCTCCTGAAGCCATGTATCTTTGAAATAATCTGTTGGACTTTTAGTCTGTTTATATAGTTGGCTTCCGCACTCTAATTGGCTATAAAGGTAATTGTTACTTTTATACTTGTGGTTTGATAGTGATCCGCGTGCCATGAGTGGAACCGGAAGGTCTGTCCTCGAGATCTGTGCTGCCCACATAGGGATATGTGTCACCGGTTTTGGGGCATGACACACTTCCTAGGTTACCATCAGTCACTGAAACATTAAAGTAATAACGAACACTATGAAGGCCCATCTCAACTATAATCTTCATAGATATTAATAGATATGAATAGATTAGAATAAGAAAATGACACATTTTTACTGCCAACCATCTTGTGCACACGACCAGCCCATCTGCTGGACTTGGCATTTGCAGAATCTCATTATCAAGTCAATGACCTTATTGAAGGTACAGAGGTTTGTATATCACCCTTTTGTCTTGCACCAATTGTTATACCAGTCCTTTGAACATAATTTTTTTGCATATGATAGGTCAAACATTCAACATGCCTTGATTCTTCCATATCAGAAACTGTTTCTGGTTCGAAAAAGGCAAAAAAGAAAAGGGGAATCTCATTTTTAGTTATACTTTTTAAGATTAAGTAAAAGTCGATAATGCTTTTTAAACGATACTAAAATTGGCTTAACTTTTTCAAAAGGTTTTAAAATGAGTGGTCTTGTATTGTAGTAGGACCACTCGTTCCCAAAATGCCCTTTCTCCATCTTTTTAGGTTTTTTAATAAAATTCAAATAGAAAGCAAAATTCCTATACTACCCCTATTTAGAAAACCACACCCTTATCCCCTTTTTCCTATACTAGGACAAAACATACCCTCACCTCCTTCCTCTCTTCATTGACGCACGTAGACCCCCCCCCCCCAAAGTTCCTGCTTCTCTGGCCCTCACTTGTAACACCCTCAGTCTACCATCGCCGTCCACGACCACACCACCTCCTCTTCCGCCCACCCGCCACCACTGCCTTCTCCTTTTTCTTCCTCTTTTTTCTCTCTCTACTTGCCTCCCTCTCCCCTCTTTCTCTGCTGCAGCAGCTCTCTCTCTCTCTCTCTCTGGTTGTCCCTGTCCTCTTGCTTTCAGTGTGATGACTCAAACCCAGCTAGAAAATTAATGGATTAAATCCTAACTAATCTAATAATTACACACTGGGGATTTTATGCAAGACCCAGGGCAAAATTGGACTAATTTAGAATTTAGGAAAAACAATTGGGAAATTATATAATTAACTAAGAATTAATAGCATTGGATTGGACTTTCTAATTTAATTGGACTCTAACACATAGGTAAATTGAACTGGGCTCAAAACCCAATAAGAGGTCCAATGGGACGTAAATAGGTAATTAAAAATAATAACAAGTTTAATTAAAGAAAAATCCAACACAAACAACCATGATCAATTCTTTCATTGAAAATTCAAATTCAAATTTGAATCCTGGATAATTAAGAAATAGTGTTCGATTAATATTAAAACTTCTAGAAGCTAGGAAGGGTGGACAGAGAGAGAGAGAGAGAGAGAGAGAGAGAGAGAGAGAGAGAGAGATGATTTTCCCTAGGTCGTACGTCCAAATCAGAGAAAGTGAGAGAGGGTTCTAATTTAGGTTCTGCAGAAAAAGAGAAAGAATGAGGAGACCAAGAGGGAAGAAAGAGAAAGAAGAAACTGAGGAAAAGAAGAGAAAAGCATATTGTAGGAAGAAGAAGGCTAGAAAAGCTAAGAAGAAGAAAGAGGAAGAAGAAGAAGTTGGATACGATGGACACAAAGAGAGTGAGGATGAAGAAGGTGATGAAGGAGAAGACAAGGGAAGGAAGAAATTGATTAAGTAAGCTCCGAAATGATGAGAGAAGATCGAGGACGACTTCTATTAGGTCGGAATAGAAACCTAGAAAAACAAAGTAGGGATTCCCTTCGATCTTACGGTAGTCATATTCATGTATATAGCAATGCTATAGATATAGTCTTGAATGCATGATCTTTTGTTTTGAAGCATAATTAGACTAGTAATCTAGTAGAATGAGAGTTAAATGAATTTCATGATGGTGTTTGTTTGATTAGCATGCCTAAATCTATGTTTGTTGTGTTTATGATGATCTTCCGTGTTCATATGATTTATTTATGGTTTCTTAGATTTGTGTTAGTGTATTGATTGATTTTGTAGTGTAGATCAGTTTACAAAAACTAGATTTTGAAAAATTGATCACTAGTACAATGATTAGAAACTGATAATTGAGGTTTAGAATCCTAGAAATATGTATTTTGGGTTATGGGCATGAGGCCTTATGAGAAAAACCCAGATCTGGGCTAAATTTCATGTTCGGTAGGACTTTCGGTAGATGCTGAGACATCTACTAGAAATCCCAGAGAATTACAAGCTCTCGGGACATTCTACCGAGGCTCAGTAGATCATCTACCGAGATTATCAGTAGGAACCTCGGCAGATACCAAGGATCTACCGAGTTCCAATTGAGGTCAAATTAAAGGTAAAGTTCCCTTTGGGTGTTGCACACATGCCTATGTGGTTGGTTTGTGTGCAAAAGATATGGTTATGGTCAAATATTAAAAAGTGTATGAGAAGGTCTGAAATTCAAGAAAATAGGACAGTCCTGGATGAAATATAAGGAGATTTTGACTTCAATGAGTTGGATATGGATATAGGACTACAAGGTAGGATTGGAATGATTAGAAATGTTTGCAAAGGAATTTGAATGGTTTGAGTGGTGCTTGTAGTATTCACTATTTTGACTTGTGCTTGGTTCTAATGATGATTGTATGATGTATGAGGGTACTGGGAGTATCCACAAATTTGTGAATGATTGGTTGTGTTATATGGACTGTATGGTTTGGATTATGTTTGCGTACAGGTGTGTTTCCACCGTGGGTGAAAGTCCCTAAAGGAATGGTACAGGTGTGAAAGTCCCTAGAGGAATGGTATTGTCTACAGGTGTGTTTCCACTGTGGGAGAAAGTCCCTAAAGGAATGGTACATGTGTGTTTCCACTTTGGGCAAAAGTCCCTAAAGGAATGGTACAGATGTGTTTCCACTGTAGGTGAATGTCCCTAAAAGAATGGTTTGGTCTACTGGTGTATTCTACCCTGATGTGCAAGTCCCTTAAAGAATAAGAATGGTGGCATTCTACCATGGTTGCAAGTCCCTAAATGAATGGGTTGAATGTTCATGAGATTGATTGAGTATGTGATTGGGTTAGGCCTAATTACCCCCACATTGCATTGCGCATCATCCTGATTTCATAATTGTATCATACCACTTGCATTGCATTGCACATGTTGAATGAAGTGATTGTCTGTGCATCTTCATATGATGACTTGTTTGTGCTTGTGTTTGGGCCGTATTTGTTAGGCATGGTGGGACCATGTGGTTGTTGGTCATAGCATGGTGGGGCCATGTGGTTACTGGTCGTAGCATGGTGAGACCATGTGGTTGTTTGTGAACATAGTGAGACTATGTGTTTGTTATGTGATACTTCTGTTTGTCTGTGTTACATGGTGGAACCATGTGGACGTTTGTTGTGATACATAGTAGGACTATGTAGATTATGTGTAGAACATGATGGGATCATGTGGGTTGTATTTTGACATAGTGGGACTATGAGGATTGGGCTGGAATGCATGATGGGATCATGTGTGCCTTGTGATTTATCATGGTGGGATCATGTGAACAGTTAATATGATATGACTTGATTGCTTGTATGGTTTTCAATATGAAATGAGATTGTCATGTTTAATGTAATATATGTATTAATTAAGATTTAGTATGATGATGAGCATGCTATACATCTGACTGTAGTATTACATGATGATTAAATTTGCATGGATTAACTGTGTTGTTATGTATGCATGAAGATAATTATTGTAATTTCATTTGTTTCTCTACAAGGCTTCGGCTGACCCTTAACATGAAACAGGTAATCAGTTCGTTTGATTGGCTAGCATGGAGAGAAGACTCTTTTGATTTAATTACTTGAAATTTTATTTTAGTTTTTATGGATTTGGTTTTGACCCCTGGTGGGCATGAACTTGTAACAGATGCTATTTTATTTACATTGTGGGTTTATAGCTCGACAAACTTGAGTTGAGCTACATGTTTGGTTTTAATGGAGACATCCACTGTTTATTATTTCTTTTAGACTCTGATTAACCAAGATGTTGGTTAAGTTTTGTGGCTAGATATCTTCGTCTACGTGGTGGATCCGAAGGTTATTCCTTTGGAATCCTCGAGATCCTATATCTCAAATTTGAGGCGTGACATTCGGTGTTGAGAATTCCAAGGTTTATATATATATATTATTGTATTGTTTTGAAATTTGTTTTGGGGTTTTCAAGTCTTTGTGTTTTCTTGGAGATTTTCTGATTTGGGTTTTTGATTTCTGTTCTATCCTTTTTTTCCTCTATTTTGTTTTTTTTTTGGGTTTCCTGAATGCCATTGAAGATGGAAGGGTAATTCCAAAACCCTTTCTTTTTGGGGTCATTTGTTCTTTGATAGTTTACTTAAATCTCGTTCGGATAAACACTAAGTTGAACATGCTTTGGTTTCGTTAACCAAAACGTGATTTGGGAATTTGATGAAATGCTCTGTTTTTGGTGTGTTTGCTTCAGCATGTTCGAAGATTCTGCTACTAGCAAGAGTGGATCCTCATGTTATTACCCCTTGGATTTCTGGCTGTCAAATTTGCATCTCCCGTCTTTTTATTTATGCTTTTGCTTATATGGTGAGTTTGTTGGCTTTTGATTTCAGATTGTGAACCCTAATAACAAGGATATTCGGGATACTCCAGGATTCTCTCCACAAGCTCAATCTCGGAATCTACTTTTGAATCTTAACTAGAGAGTCGAAGGGAACCGTCTCGTAAGATTTATTGTAAGGATGTGCAGTACAGTTACATGAGAACTGGGGCATCTCGGACCAACCCCACTTTAATGGTATCCATTTCAGTCACAAGAAACAAAATAAATGCAACATAAAAGATTTTTGAAGTCAATTTTTGACTTCTCAAGCTGCAAAGTTCCAGTTGAAGTGTTGGAGAGTGCTCTCCACCTTTCTTTTCTTTTCTTTCAAAATCTCTACATTTTGGGAGAGAAAGATTTTGATCCCAAAAGAAAAATTTTTCAAATTATTTTCTTTTCAAATCTCTATCTCCAACTCTTTCCTTCTTTAGCCAAACAGGAAAAAATGCTTTCTCCAGTATATTCTTTTTCTTTCTCTCAAAATCCACGGTTTCAAACAAAGCCCCACTAGGTGGTGCATCCCTACCCACCAAGTGTGCAAGGGATGCCCAATAGGTGGTTCATCCTTGCACCACCAAGTGAGCAAGGGCAGGCCCACTGGGTGGTGCATCCTTGCCCACTAGGTAGTGCATCCACGACCACTTAGTGGTGCATCCTGCCACTATGAATTACAAGTCTTTTGTGCACATTTACAAGTCTTTAGTGTACATTTATAAGTCTGTACATCACAATTACAAGTCTTTTCATCACGGTTACATGTATTTTTAGCACAATCACAAGTCCCTTCATCATGAATTACCAGTCTATTGTGCACATTTACAAGTCTTTTCAACACAGTTACAAGTATCTTCATCACAATTACACGTCGTAAGCGCTACGATATAAGAAGGAAAGTTCATCAATTGCAATGCACAATAATTGATATAACAAAATAATTGATATTGATTGAGACACAACTTTTACATTATAATTCTAGTTGATGAGACTCGTAACATGAAGCACTACGATAGAAGAAGGAAAGTTCACAACTTATTCAAATCTAATTTGCTAAACTCATCCAATATCCTATGATCAAATTAAGCAACTCTTTAAGATGCTTAGACCTCAGATTCAATCAGGTTTTTGATACGTTGGGCGTTGCCCATATCATTCTCTATTAATTTATTTACACGATCTGTCATATTATCATCTCTCTCTCCGCTTTGAACCCAAACAAAGTATCCACAGGCAAGATCTCCTGGTGGTGCAAGGATGCACCACCTATTGGGCATCCGTTGTACACTTAGTGGTGCAAGGATGCATCGCCCATTGGGAAAGGATGCACCACTAAGTGGGCAGGGATACACCACCTAGTGCGTCTGCTCTTGCACATTTGGTGGTGCTAGGATCCACCACCTATTGGGCATCCCATGTACACTTGCTTGTGCAAGGATGCACCACCTAGTGGGCAGGGATGCATCACCCAGTAGGGATGTTCCTGCACACTTGGTGGTGCAAGGATGCACCACCTATTGGGTATCACTTACACACTTGGTGGTGCAAGGATGCACCACTAAGTAGGCAAGGATGCACCATCTAGGGAAGAGATGCACCACCCAGTGGGCATACCCTTGCACACTTGGTGGTGCAAGGATGCACCACTAAGTGGGTAGGGATGCACCACCCAGTGGGTCTGCCCTTGCACACTTGGTAGTGCAATGATGAACCACTTATCAGGCATTCCATGCACACTTGGTGGAAGGATGCACTACTAAGTGGGCAGGGATGCACCACCTAGTGGGCAGGGATGCACCATCCAGTGGAGATGCCTCTACACACTTGGTGGTGCAAGGATGCCCCACTTATTCATTTTCTTTTAGTTCCATGCATTTGTTTAATATACCTGTGAATATAAAAAATATATACATAATATTTATTAATTAATAAAGTGTCAATATTATTACATAAATTAAAATCTTTGAAATTATAACACAAATATTTATACATAAAAAGAAGAAACCAATTAATCAAAATATCTAACTAAGATCTTCTCCACTAGATCCCTCTCCAACTTGATCTCTTCCGTATGCTAAACAATAAAAAGAAATATTTTTCAGTTCATATAGAAAATAAATAATGTTTTGTGCACTATAGTAGTCTAAAAATAACAACCATCATTATAAGCCATAGTTAGATGCAACTTAGAATGTATTAGGGAATCAGAAAAAAAATAAAATAAAAAGAAGATATGTATTTTGAACCAATAATTCCAATTAGAAACAAAAGCTAATTGGGACCAACAAATGAAAATCAGAAATTCCTAAAGTCCAACCCTAAATTTTCTTGGTTTTGGCAATCAGCACTATCTTTGTACTTACCTTGTTAAGAAAAGACAATGCATTCATTGGATAATGACATATTGAAGATGAAGAATATCCTGTTATACTACTTGTTTTTCTAATGATGCCCAGAGAAGAAGAATGATTCTTCTAGTTTTAGTTCAGGGATGCCCTGTGTTTCTAATATGGAAAGATCCTTGTGTTTCTTTTGAACCATTCCAAGCTGTGAAATATCATTAACTTCCAAAAAAAATTGAAAAGAAAAGCTCTGAGACATTGTTAGATATTTTTAGAGTAACAAAATCCATACTGCATGTATGAACTCTTCATAAATATGAAAATCTAAGAACAGGTTATAAAATGGTTAATATAAGTAGTTCTTAAGAAGTTGAAAGGAAACTTGATTATGATAATGATAGGGTATAGTGCAAGCATGGTCATTTTTTGATGTTTTCTCAAAAAAAAAATGTTTATATTGCCTCTACGCTCTAAGGAACAACAATCCACATTTACTTCCCTTTCTTTTACCAGCTGCCAACCTTCTCTCTTACTAGCTGCCCATTCACACCTCTTTGTTATTTGTACCTACTCACCTCTTGTAATCTGCTAATGCACACACATCAAAGAGGAAGATTTGAAAAACTACTAAAAAAATCTGATTTCAAGAAGGAAGTTGGTTAAACACAAATAACAAAACAGAGAGGGAGATTTGGATACTATGTTCAGGGGGGAAACCCCTATTGAAACGCTGTTGAGGACCCATATCTTCGAAGTTCAAGTTCAAATCTTGCACCACTCTTGCTGGTAGCAGAGCCGTCAAACATGCTGAAGCAAACACACCAAAAACACAGCATTTCATCAAATTCCTAAATCAAGTTATTTTTAACTAAACCAAAGCATGTTCAAATTAGGGTTTATCTGAATGGGATTTAAGTAAACTATCAAAGAACAAAAGACCACAAAAGGAAAGGGCATTGGAATTACCCTTCCATCTCCAATTGTGTTCAGGAAACCCAAAAAAAAAAGAGGAAAAAAAAGGACAGAACAGAAATCAAAAACCCAAATCAGAAAATCTCCAAGAAAACACAAAAACTCCCCCCAAACAAATTTCTAAAAGAACACAGTAATATATATATATTAACCTTAGAATTCTCAGCACCGAAAGCAAAAGGAGAGAGAGGGAGAGAGAGAGAGAGAGAGTTGTTGTCATGGTAGCTGTTGCGGCAGAGAAAGAGGGGAGAGGGAAGCGAGCAGAGAAAGAAGAGAGAGGAAGAAAAAGGAGAAGGCAGCAGTGACAGGCGTGCGGAAGAGGAGGTGGTGTGGTCATGGACGGCGATGGAAGACCGAGGGTGTTGCAGGTGAGGGTTGAAGAAGAAGGAGCTTGGGGGGGGGGGGTATGCGTGCATCAAGGAAGAGAGGAAAGAGAGGAAGGAGCTGAGTGTCCTTGTTGTGGGGTCGAGGAGAAGAGGAGTTAGAAGAATGATAAAGTAAAGGCAAAAGGGGATAAGGGTGTGGTTTTTTAAATAAGGTTAGCATAGGAATTTTGCTTTCTATTTGAATTTTATTTAAAAAAACTACAAATATGGAGAAAGGGCATTTTGGGAACGAATGGTCCTGCTACAGTGCAGGACCACTCATTTTAAAACCTTTTTGAAAAATTTAAACCAATTTTAGTACAGTTTAAAAAGCATTACTGACTGTTACTTAATCTCAAAAAAGTATAACTAAAATTGAGATTCCCCAAAAGAAAAAATAAAAATAAAATGGGGTTACCTAAATGAGCACCTCACATCTTGGAAATACAGATTTGATATTCAAGGATAATGCAGCACTCGTCAAGCTGACCCCAATCCATGGATTTAACCTCACTGAATTTCACCCTTTTAGTAACATGAAATCAAAATGAAACTTTTTTTAAATTTATTCAATTATTTCAATACTTAATTCGCTATGTTTTCTTTCCCAATCCTCAAAATTCTAACAATGATTATGTATAGATAAAAGCTTTGTAGACCTTCGCAAATAAAGTATAGAAACCCCAATTTCTTGATGTCACCTTATAGCTTATTGGCTTTGATCATCAACCTTTGGGGATCGGTTGAGCACAAAGATCTAGTATTAACAAAAAGTTTGTTGTCAATGGCTTCTTTTGGGATTCTTTGTGGGAAGAAGAAAGGGTCGACGTAATAGAATGCTTCCATTCACAAGTTTTCCATTCTTCACTTATTTACATGTTTGCCACCGCAGAAACTCAACTCATTTTTAAAATTTAAAATGAGGGTTGGATTAGATTTTGTGATGAAGGGTACTTTTTCATTCTCATTTTAGGAGAACTCATTCTCCATTTGCTAACCAAACGACCTTTTCTTTTAATGTGAACTCATTCCACTGATTGGAACTCATTCCAAGTCATGGAATGCATTCCTAAAATGAAAGCCAAGCAAAGCCTAGGAATCAACTAGATTTTAATTAATTGAGACTATTTTACCTTCGCCAAAGTTAATTTTTTTAAATAAGATTTTTATCCTTATGATTTTCTTTTTTAAGCATCTATCTTTATTAGTTTTTTTTAATAATATTTTTGTCCCTATATTTTTTTCAAGTATCTAGCTTTATGAAGGGAATATAAGTACAAAAGAGAATAATAATTTAACAAATATAAAATAAAATAATTTTTTGTGCTTAAACCACCAACTTTATAATGGTAAAATAATCCAAAATTATCTAAAGGGAGGGTAATTTTATTTTATTTTTTGGTAAATTGCTCTTACACCCTCTCACAAATCTAAAAATTACATACAGATCCCTTGTGTTTTTTGATATTCCACTTATATTAATGAATTATTATTTAAGAGAATAAATAAATGGTATAACCAACAAAATCTAAAAGGAAGTTAATGTTATTTTTTAGGTAAATCCACTCACATATCTGAAAATTGCAGACAGACATCCTGTGTTTTTTGATGTTCCACTTACACTCCTTGTCACATTTATAACCCTCTCTTAAACAATGAGAGAAAAACTTAATTGACGATTTACCCTTCTTTATCGTAAGAGATTTTTTTTAGCTTTTACAAGTCTTCCTTATGATGTTAGCTCTCATTTTACTGTAGTTTTGTGTCATCTGTATTCCGACGCAATGGCAATCATCTCCGATCTTCCTATTTCCTCCTTTCCCATCGGTAAGTATTTAGGGGTTTTTTCTTTTTCTAGTAATCAAAATCTTCATGTTCTCATATGTTGTTAGCATCTTCAAATCCCAAATTATTTCTTTCCCTAGTTTACATGAAGTTTGATTTACGTAGAGTTTGATGATGAAACAGTTTTTGGGAGTTATCATAATTAGGATAGTCATTATATAATAATAAAAAAAGAAAAGAAAAAAACAAGATAGTCATTAGACACTATAGTTTATGCATCTATAAAAATGGTGATTGATTAAGTAAAAAAAACTGAGGAAAAACTATAGCTAGATCACAAGTTAGAAGCTTTAATTTAAAAAGTATATAATGATTTGGATAATAATAAATAATTAATATTAAATTCCTATAAAGAATACTAACAACACGGGGGTAGAAATGTCTAACATTAGCGAGAGTAGGAAATGAATGCTTAAATCTTCAATGAAGGATATAAATATCTTTCCAAAATATTTCAGCCTTGGTACGATTGAGTTTGTCTAAACTCAACATCGCTGAGGTTCTTAAGCCTTGATACTTTGGGGTCTCTTCGGGTGGAGGTGCAAATGTCCTTCTATACCACGTAAATTCTGATTTATGGAGACACATTTGTGGAGATATATCTCACGGTAAGTGTAACGTATTTCCATATCGACTACCCATCGAGGGGGTCCAGTGTACCGTCGTGGATATCGACTACCCGTAGATGGGATCCGACATATGTCGTAGATGAATATTAACAGTCCGTCGAGGGGATCCGGCATCCGCCATGGTTGCATATCGACTGCCCGTCGAGGGGGTCCAGCTTACCGCCGTGGATATCGATTACCTATCGAGGGGATCCGGCATATGGTGTAAATGAATATTAACAGCCCGTCGAGGGGATCCGACATCCGCCGTGGTTGCATATTGACTGCCCGTGGAGGGGGTCCGGCTTACCGCCATGGATATCGATTACCCGTCGAGGGGATCCGGCATATGCCGTAAATGAATATTAATAGCCCGTCGAGGGGATCCAGCATCCGCCGTGGTTGCATATCGATTGCTCGTCGAGGGGATCCGGCTTACCGTCATGGATATCGACTACCCATCGAGGGGATCCGACATATGCCGTAGGTGAGAACGTTTTGTGTAACGTCATTTGGATAGCGTAACATCATTCGTAGCAACGTTCGATTGTAGCGCTATTTTTAACGTCAACTTAGAATTTTGAGGAATTAACCTTGAGGCCCTCTCAAATTACCAGGAAGTGCCAGGAGACCGTGAGGCGGAATCTTGAGAGTTGGTCTTTAAGAGACCTCCCCAAGTCACCAGGAGATCTAGAGCTCGTAAGGCATGACCATGAGAATTGGTCTTTTACGAGGCCTTCCCAAGTCACCAGGAGCATTAGGGCTTGTAAGGTGTGACCATGAGAATTGCTCTTTAAGAGACCTTCTCAAGTCACCAGGAGTGCTAGGGCTTGTAAGGCGTGACCATGAGAATCAGTCATTAAGAGACCTTCTCAAGTCACCAAGAGCGTTAGAGCTCGTAAGGCGTGATCATGAGAATTGGTCTTTAATAGACCTTCTCAAGTCACCAGGAGTGCTAGAGCTCGTCAGGCGTGACCATGAGAATTGATTTTTAAGAGACCTCCTCAAGTCACCAAGAACACTAGAGTTTGTAAGGCGTGGCCATGAGAATTGGTCTTTAAAGGACCTTCTCAAGTCACCAGGAGCGCTAGAGCTTGTGAGGCATGACCATGAGAATTGGTCTTTAAGAGACATTCTCAAGTCACCAGGAGCTTTAGGACTTGCAAGGCGTGACCATGAGAATTGGTCTTCAAGAGACCTTCTCAAGTCACCAGGAGCGCTAGAGCTCGCAAGGTGTGACCAAGAGAATCGCTCTTTAACAGACCTTCTCAAATCACCAGAAGCGTTAGAGCTCGCAAGGTGTGACCATGAGAATTGCTCTTTAAGAGACCTTCTCAAGTCACCGAGAAGCGCTAGAGCTTGTAAGGTGTTATCTTGAGAGTTGGTCTCTACAAAACCCTCTATAGTCACCAAGAGTTCTATAGCTTGTAAGGTGTGATCATGAGAATTGGTCTTTAAGAGACCTTCTCAGGTCACCAAGAGTTCTAGGGGTTGTAAGGTGTTATCCTAGGAGTTGGTCTTTACAAGAACCTCTCAAGTCACAAAGACTTCTAAAGCCTGTACGGTGGGACCATGAGAATTGGTCTTTAAGAGACCTTCACAAGTCACCAAGAGTTCTAGGGCTTGTAAGGTGTGGCCATGAGAATTGGTCTTTAAGAGACCTTCTCAATTCACTAGGGGTGCTAGAGCTTGTAAGGCGTGACCATGAGAATTGGTCTTTAAGAGACCTTCTCAATTCACCGAGAAGCTCTAGAGCTTGTTAGGTGTTTCTTGAGAGTTGGTCTTTAAAAGACATTCTCAAGTCACCAGGAGCACTAGAGCTCGTAAGGCGTGACCATGAGAATTGGTCTTTTAGAGACCTTCTCAAGTCACCGAGAAGTGCTAGAGCTTGTAAGGTGTAATCTTAAGAGTTGGTCTTTACAAGACCTTCTCAAGTCACCAAGAGTTCTAAAGCTTGTAAGGTGTTACCATGAGAATTGGTCTTTAAGAGACCTTCTCAAGTCACCAATAGTTCTAGAGCTTTTAAGGTGTGACCATGAGAATTGCTCTTTAAGAGACCTTCTCAAGTTACCAAGGGATAGAGCAAGATTTTGGACACGTGTTAATTCCTCTTGGAGTTGCTGGTGCTTGACATTTTCTCTATCTATATTTAAGTCCCCTGACCGCGACGATGAATCTGAATTTATGGACACCGACACGGCCACTATTATTATTATTATATTTTTTATTTATTATATATATATATATATATATATATATATATATATATATATATATTGTGAGAAGCATCTCTCA
>JAUPMG010262985.1:0-20270 GCA_031762675.1 Pachysandra terminalis
CAAGATGTTATATTTATAAATTCACTGCCAATAGTAATTTTTGGTTTACTTTATTATGGTTCAACAAACAATTATGTTTTATAAACCTCACAGTTGCGTGTTATACAATAGCAGACTTCTCTTTTTCTTATATATACACACACATCTGGTAGCAATGCTTCAATCAAATTAGGCTTATGGATTATGATAATAGAGGGAAACAAAAAACAAAAATGAGGAACATAGGAGAAAGAGGGTCACCTTGCTGCAAACCTCTAAACGATTTGAAAAAACCTTTATAAAAATCACTCAGGGAAACAGAAAACCAGGATTTTTCAACACATTGAGAAAAAATCTGAATCACTAACTCATTAAAGCCAAATCTTCTAAAAAGAGATTTGAGAAAACTCCAATCCATCCTGTCAGATGCTTTAGCTATCTCAACTTTAACTATAATATTATGGCCCCTAACCCTTCGGTTAAGATGACGCATAAGTTCCTGTGCAAGGCCAATATTCTCAGAAATATCTCTACCTTCAACAAAAGCTCTTTGTTCTTGAGAGACAAGACCCGGTAAAATAGAAGCAAGTCTTATAGCAATGCTTTTACAATAAATCTTATAGATCACCAAGCAAATACTGATTGGCCTAAAGTCTGCCAATTCTTTCGGGTCAGATTTCTTAGGAATCATGAAAATAAAAGACGAGCAATAACAAACTGGTAGCTCAGTTGCATTAAAGAAATCTAAAGCAATCCAAAGCAAATCCTGTTGAATAATATCCCAAGAGAAAATAAAGAAAGCAAAAGACATACTGTTCGGGGCCAGGAGCACTATCAGCCGGAATGTTAAATGGAGCATCCTTCACTTCCTCCAAGGAAGGACTCATAATAAGGATATCATTATCAGGTTCAGAAACGAAACTAGGAATAACATCCAACAAATCTTCACCTATAGGTTGATTTTCAGCAGAAAATAAATCCTCATTATAAGAAATAGCAGAATCATGAATCACCGATAAATCTGAAGAGGTCGAGCCATTTGGTAACTGGATAGACGAAAAGGAACTTTGTTGGCGAATTTTCATAGAATTATGAAAGAACTTAGTGTTAGAATCCCCCTCCATCAACCATTTGACCCTAGATTTTTGTTTTCAATAAATCTCTTTCTGCTTTAGAAATAAATCAAAACGCACTTTGGCATCCTTTAATTTGTCCACATCCGATTGACACCAATTGTCCATCAAACTAGCTTCCAAAAAAATTATCACATCCAAAATATTATGAATATTCTCGAAGGCATTTCCAAAAAAACATTTGTTCCAGTCTTTTAAACAAGACTGAACTCTCTTGATTTTAATAGACAAAGAGACTAAACCAATACGAACCTGCCTTGAACTCGACACATTCCCTACTCTAAGGAGATTTAAGTTTAATATATGTTCATTCGTCTAAGTTTGTGCATTTCATAAATAATACTTGTTTAAAAAGGTTCTCAATTATTTATTTGAGACTAAGATCTTTTAATTTTTATCAAGGATGGCAAGGACCTAAGGTAGATGCCTTCATGGTGGATGGAATGAGGAGCATAAACCTTCCCCCTTTCATAGTCAAGCCCCCTTATTTGAAGTCAATTATAGCAAAAATAAGCTCAATTCTCTCTGAATCACAATTCTAGGTCTTACTTATGAGTGAGTTTTTATTTTCATTAAGTTATCCTAATATTGAGTTTATCATTGCACCATATTTTACTTTTATCCGCATCACTCCTAATTTGTAGGGATTGTTTCTTCATTGAATTCAATTGGTGATTGTTTTAGTATTGGCCAATCTTGTTGGCTTTATGAAAACTATGGTTCTTAGCAAAATATAATAGAGCAAATATATGAGAGTATGGGAATACGGTGAGTGGTGAAGTATCCTATCAAATTTTTATAATCTCAATCTTCCCTTTAAATCACTGTACTAAATCTTTTTAATCAAATCTTCATTATATCAATTTTATCCTTAAATCACTCCTTGAATTAATAGGATACTCCACCACTCATTGTATTACCATACTCTCATATATTTGCTTTATTAAAATGGTGATGTATTATCATTCTAGAATGTTAAATATAGTTAACCAGCGGCTAGGTCTTATCTAGTTTTAAAAGACGAATTTAGAAATTAGGTAAAATAATATTAAATAAAAATAACTTTCATTAAAACTTTTAAGAATTCCTTTTATAAAAGGATTTTTTTCTCAATTTTTTTATCTTCTATATATTACAATTAGAGTATATTTTCAAGTTACGTGGCAAGGACTAACGAAATCACTACAATCCTAAGACATTCAAATTAAATGGAAGAAACAAAAAAGTGTTCTTATGTCCTAAGCAGGCATAAACTGTAGAAAACAAATCCTAAAAAAAACAATTGAAATCCTCTTTTCAAAATGCAAACCATTCAAAAGGAAACCCTAGACCATAATAATGTCAAAATATTTTTTATAATTTTTTTATTTTCCTTTTATAAGTCATTGAAACTAGAGTGGGGATTTCCTAACAAGAAATTAAAGTCGGGAATTTACAATTTCTCCTATTGGATATCACTTGTTTTGAGTGAATATTTTCGGCAAGCATGAATCCTTTAACTCAGAAAGTATTTATATATTTTAATACCATTCACCAACAATAACATCCATAAAGACCGACTGTACCTTAAAGGATATGTGGTTAAGAATAAGACAAGTTTCATACTCTCACACGAAAACGTGTCCTTTTTTTATATCAAAGTTTTCATCGAAAACATCGACGATACTTTTATATAATGACCTTCTCTACCAAAATTTAGAAGAACCTTTCAATGAAGCAACCTTGCTCTTATAGTTCTTATTGTGAGTATTCTTTTATTTTCTCTCTTTATTTATCTTTTTCATTTCTTGCAATTATTCATCTATTTTTCATATTTCCTTTGTTTTCCTCACTTGATTTTTATTAGGTAAAAACATGATTTTGTTTGTAATTTCAAGTTGTTATTTGTGAAAATTTATTATATATTTTTTTTTCCTTCTAAGGTTTTTCTTTGCTAAATTTCTTAGGTTTCTTGCTTGTAATATCAAAGAAGTCTTTGAAATGGTGATAATAGCAACCATTGAAAAGGTATTTGAAGTAAAAGTATTTAATGATAAAGGAGAAGAAGCCAATGAAGTCCTACAAGCTCAATGGCTAAGTGACGAGAATAGCGATCGGATCAATGATTTACCAGATTATGTAGCTCTTCAATTGGAGTAACTCTCTCAACCTGCTTTAATGCTTCCTTGTTTTCTTAAAATATTCTTAAAATTGATGACTCATTAAGGGTATTAAATGTTTGATTTACGGTTAAAAATACTTTGAGATATGCCATACCCCAGAATGAGCCTTAAATAGCTAATTCTAAACCTAATCTATATTTTATAAAAGAAAAGATCTATTTACCTAGGTCAAATCAATTTGAGTCTTTTATATATAGAAGATTCTTCTCAAAACGCAATTTACGTTTTGGTGAGATTCCAACTTAAATAATATCTCTTCTCTCTTTGTATCTTCTTCTTTTAGAGATATGGTTTTGCTATTGAGATTTTCATACAGAAATATTGTTGATTGAGTGTTGATTTATTGTATGTGGTTCAAGTAATCAAATATTTCGATGCAGGACGTTTTTCGATTCGATAGAGATCTTCCGCTGCAGATCCGATTCATGTACATCGAAATACGTGATCCAAATCGTCTACAACCTTCATTATGTAGTTCAACAACTAGCAGAAGGGATATTTGGATATCATAGGTACTCTTTTCTTTCTTTTTGTTTTGAGTTTAAACATTGAAATAGATTCTTCCTTCAATTGATATGTGATTACTTTTAAAATTATTTTCATTTTAACAAAGCATAATTGAGGAGTTCTTTCCAAGCTTAACCTTGAGGAGGTAGATTGTTTTATATACTGTAACGTTATACTGTGGATACAATTATATCTAATCTACCAAATTATCGGCTTATACTCAAGGTACCTTTCTTTGGAGTTCACAACCTAAATAGCAACAACGACCAACTTTTGTTATGTGGAGACTGATGCTACTGGGCCAGTGGGAAGTATTGGTGATCCGCTAGCACTGAACGCCGGTCGAGCTTATGTTTAACCCTAATTTTAGGGTATTTATTTATTCTTTCATAGCTGCTCTTTGTAACACATTATTTTGAGATTGAAAAATAGTAGAATTGAGGACGCATCCGTGAACGTAAGCACAATTTATCAAACCACATAAATTTATGTATGTGTACTTGATTTCTTTATCATTTTATCGTTCTTTCTTAACAACAACAATAAGGACAACACAACAATGCTGTTGTTGATGGAAAGGCAAATCCTCCGACACAATTTGAAGAAGACGCTTCACCTTATCCTCCACCACAATCATTTTTAACGACTTGCTTTAGAATAGTTATCTGGGAGATGTCAAGCGGTCATTTAGAGCATTTGCTTCAGAATAGTCATCATAAAGTAACTATCCGTGAGATGTCAAGAGGTCATTTGGAGCACTTGCTTTAGATTAGCCATCATAAAGTAGTTATCTGGGAGATGTCAAGCGATCATTTGGAGCACTCGCTTCAAAATAGCAATCATAAAGTAGCTATCCGAGAAATTTCAAGCAGTCATTTAAAGCACTTGATTTAGAGTAACTATTATAAAGTTGCTATCCGGGAGATGTCAAACAGTCATTTGGAGCACTTGTTTCGAAATAGCAATTATTAAGTTACTATTTCACCCCTCTCATAAGCACTTAATAAATGTATTTTTCAAACGCTATTTTCTTCAAGTAAACAATTTATCATTGTAGATAAGTGCTCCTTATTGAGCCACTTATCCAATGACTGCTTATCCAAAAGCACAAGCCGGGACAAACACAGCCCAAGTGTAAGTCGGGTGACAAACTCCTCGGGTGAAGTCTCTTTGTAAGAGCAAGGTAACAAGCTCTGTAAGGTAAGTCGGGTGAAGAGGCCAATTAAGGACTGCCATCAACACCTTACCAACGCCGAATGATTTTAGCATCTTTACTGACTATAGATGGCTATTTCTCCTTTAAATACAAGTGCCATGCCTGGTTTCATGAATCGGATCGATCCAGTCCGTACTGGGATTAGCTAGAACCGATCCGATCCCAAACCACAATACAACTATTGATCATGAGGCTTTGGATCAACCTAGTCCAACCTATACCGGTACAGACCGAGCGGTATAACCAGTCCAATGTTTTTTTTTTTAATTTATAAATAAAACAATCCAAACACGTATCAATCTGGACTGGACCGGTATCGACCAATCCTGACCAATACCGACCAGTCCTGATCAGTACCGTCGGTCCGATACCGACCAGTACCGTCGGCACCGATTCAATTTTCTTTTTTATTTTTTTTTGAAGGGCGATTCAATTTTTGTAATGGATCGGGATTGGCCAAGACGGGTCCGGTCCCCAAACCCGAGACTTTAAACCTTTGGTGTCATGGGTTGTGAACCTTGAGAAGTAAACCAAAACTTGGAGCCAGGTAGAAATTGCCTTGTATATCCCAACATGGTGATCTTCTAATTTGTTGCCTTCTAGCTCCCACTTTGCAATTCAGTGCCTTGCAATAAATTATAAGTTTAAAACAAATAAAAGCCCAAATTTGGATTAATAACAGTTTGGAGGGTTCTGGAATCTTGCCTCCCTACTCTTGTTTGTCACGGGCTTGGGAAGAATCTTCCGTAACACCTGAAATAGTTTGGCGAATGCTGGCTTTGGCTTCAGCAAGAAAAGCAGGATCGGGCTCATGTTTTTTATGTGAAGGCTCCTTCATTGCCATACAAATGTAAAATGCAATAACTATATTTACAGAGATGACGGCAAGG
Organism: Pachysandra terminalis; assembly: GCA_031762675.1. NCBI lineage: Eukaryota > Viridiplantae > Streptophyta > Magnoliopsida > Buxales > Buxaceae > Pachysandra > Pachysandra terminalis. The sequence goes on from JAUPMG010262985.1 coordinate 5,888, forward strand.
AATCCAGCCAGCAGTGTTTGAGAATAGGAAGACAACTGCATCGAACCTGTTCCAAAATCAATTTTTCTCCATTACAAAAAACAATTACACATGATGTTCGTATATTGTTAACCATTGCAAACGATGTAACAAAAAAATAAAATAAAATAAAATAAAAAAGAAGAAGAATCTGATGATTCATTAATAGCAATTTTAGAAACGAAAAGAAACTCCACGAAGTTTTGAACACCAGAAGCTCTTGAAAACCAAATCATTTCTTGGCTTTCATACAGCTTAGCAGTCATTTAGCGCTTGTATAAGATCAGAAAAAACTCAGGCAAACTATTCTTGTGGATTTTGGATATTCTATGAATCAAACCAAGAACCAAACATAAATATTAACCAAGTTGCTTTAGCAAAGTTACCCTCAAAAAATATGAGTTACTGATTCGTCAATTCGCAAATATTGTTTAATCTAATTTTCTTTTTTATCAACTATCAAATTAGCTCAAACATGGAGAATATTGTTACACACATTCCAAACAAATATTTTCAACTTGTTCAGCAGATTGAGAGACCACAATCTAAATCACAAACCCCTATGATTGATTTCCTTGGAGAAAACTGTCTTGATGAGCTTCCACTATTCAACTTTGTCATCAAAAACTGCAAATGATAGGGTGAGTGAACAGAAAACTTACTGTCGGTAGTATTTTTTTTTTTTTTGATGTGGAACCCCCGATCCCACTTAGTATATTGCCAGATCAATCTATCGTGCAGGAGTCTCCAATTGATAGATGATGATCTTATCGGATCTGCATCTTCCTGTGAGAACATTTTGATGAATTAAGTCCATTCGTCATGGCCTGCACTTGAGGAAAACAATGCTGAGATGTATTTGTAGAGAAAATCTAGAAATAAAGAGGTTTAAGTAGCCACTTCTCTTCCCAAATAGAAATCCAACTCCCATCTCCATTGTGCCAACAAAGACCTCCCTCCAAAAGTTTACAACCCGTAAAGGAAAGATGGCATCAAGTCTTGTCTCTATAAATGAACAGTTAGGGAAATACCTTGCATTGATTAAGCGAGCTACCAGGGACTTACTACACCACAAGATCATTCATCCTTGTTTTGCTCGAAGTGCACGGTTGAATCCTCGAGACCCCGAAAAATTGTTCTTCCATAGCATTTAGATTCACATAACCTATTTCCAATCACCCAGAGGTCCTCTTTTCTTCTCCTAACCTCACCAGGATTGCCTCAAAATAGCATTAATTTCTATATAAAACTACTTTGGTAAATGGGAATTGTTGTAGGATTTTTGGGGTCCAGACAAGATGAGAATAAGAAAGAGATGAAAATGGGTTTAGAAAGCTATGCAAAAATTATAATAAAATAAATACAAAACTTATCTGTTTTTGATGAACCAAGGCGTGACAATGTCACTATCCTTGAAACCAAATTTGCCCTATTTTGGATCGTATCCACAGTGTACCAGGTCTAGCGGTTGGCCTCCAGGATTCAATGATTTTTCCTTCCGGTAGATTACATGGTCGTAACGGGCTAAGGACAAAGAAGCTTGTGTAGAACTTGACTAGAACATGAAGAACAAAGTAAAAATTCTGCAATTGCAGAAATTACAGAAATCTTGAAATCATAATAGAAGAAAGGGGAGGAGAGCTCTTGGCTTGAGCTATGTCAACAAAGGAGGAGAAGGCCTCATTTTATAACCCAAAGCACTAGCCATTTGGGACTTATTAGGCCTAAATGGCTAGTCAATTAAATGTTAGTCGTTTTGAACTTTCAAGGTCCAAAACGGCCCCACATTAAAACAAAAATAAAACTGCCAAAATAAATGCAAAAACAAAACCCCCCTCAAAATTGATATTATTTTTTTCATTAAATACAATACATTTTAATGTGGGGCAGTTTGATTTTTGTTTTAATGTGGGACCGTTTTGGACCTTGAAAGTCCAAAGCGACAAACATTTAATTGACTTGCCGTTTAGGCCTAATTGAGGCCCAAACGGCTAGTGCTTTGGGTTATTAAAGGAGGCCCTCTCCTCCTTTGTTGACACAACTCAAGCCAAGAGCTCTCCTCCCCTTTCTTCTATTCTGATTTCAGGATTTCTGCAATTTCCGCAACTGCAGAATTATTACTTTGTTATTCAAGTTCTAGTCAAGTGCTACAAAAGCTTCTTCGTCCTTGGCCCGGTACGACCAGGTAATCTACCGGAAGGAAAAACCGTTGAATCCAATAGGCCAACCACTAGACCCGGTACATTGTGGATACGATCCAAAAGGGGGCGAATTTGGTTTCAAGGACCACATTGTCACGCCTCGGTTCATCAAAAACAGATAATTTTTGTATTTATTTAATTTTAATTTTTGCATAGCCTTCTAAACTCATTTTCATCTCTTTCTTATTCTCATCTTGTCTAAAATCCCAAAATCCTACAACAGAAACAACCCTATTGCATATGTTGGCATGCTTGAGCAACAGCTTCTATAAGAATTTCTCTTGCTGCATTTGACAGCAGCCACTCCATCCAACCATGAAGTTTCTTCTCACTGCCATAGGCAAACAAAGGTGCTTCTCGTATATAGCTCAATGCAATCCAAACTCCTAATCTGGACAGAATGACCTCCATTGCTTTACTTGATATGTTGTCAGTAAAGAGTTGAGAATACAGCTGACCCATCATAATTTAAAATTTGGCCCAACCCATCCGCATAATGGTTCAAAGTATGGATCAATTGATCGCATTCTGCAACATTTGCTATGGAGAACAATAAGCAATCATCTGCAAATAGCATATGAGATTTGGAAGGGCCAGTCCTACAGACAGAATCATCAATCGTTCTCTCCGTCTCATAAAAATTACAACTTCTATCATGAAGGGCCCAAGTTCCAAAAAACAAGCAACTTTTGTTCTTAGATTTCATCCCCATCCTGTGAGTGTCCAACAAGTTGATTTGGATGCAAAAGCTATCCCGAAGAGCAAAAGAAGATGAGAATCATAGAGTAGGGGCAACGAAGAAGGTGATCCACCGACTCCACAGCAGACTTGCATAGAATACATCTGTTAGGCAACCACCAACTCCTAGCAGTAAGATTGACAGTCAAGATTTTGTTCAAAACTCCAATCAGTAGCAAGAAGGCAACTGTACGGGGAGCAGACGCCATCTAAACAATTGGGGCTAGCGAATCAAAGCCAAGTAAAAAGAGCAAACAGAGAACATCCCCTTGGACAACCAAATCCACCACCTCCTATCATTAGAACAGGTTTTGGAATACAAAGTAGTAAGGAAATTGCATCCTGTTGTTGAAATCAAGGCTAAAAGAGAGGTGCTAGACCACCTGAGAACTAAACCTCTCCAAAAGTACAAAAAATAAAGCTCCATAATTGGATGCCATAAAGAATATATTAGGAAACAGTTGCCTAAGAGAAGACAAACCATTCCGAACGTTCTTCCAAAACCTCACCCAACAGCTAACACCCACCTTCAAGCACAATGTCCTTCCACACACCCAGACCACAAGACAATAACGTCAGTCTAACTGCTATTAAATTAGCAGCAATGATCCTCCACCACAAGTTATGTCTCTCTTCCCCAAATTTCCCCAGTCACTTTCCCGATGAAGCGGAATTCAAAGGAATCAGTGCTCTTACACACAGGCCACCTGTTGGCTTTCACCCTACCAACTTTCTTTTTTCGATTTGTGTTATGTGGATGCTCATATGAATGCATGGCTGGATTTAGTTAGTAGTGGCCTTAGATCCTCACCATCACCCATGATATTTCGAGGACGAAATTTTCTTTGAGGGGAGGATATAGACCCGAATTTTCAAATTTGAATTTTTGGGTTGTTTAATTATCCATATTGAATAATTTATGATGTTGGTCCAATGATCTGTCTCTATTAGATCATAGATTGTATTTTTGTTACCTAATAACCTATATTAAATTAATTATAATGTTCATTCCATAGTTATCAACGTTAAATTATATAATTTATTTGATCCATGGAAGCATAATAAATAATCCTCAAGAGATACCTGTTTTTATATTGTTTTGAGGGTCTCGTATCGATGTGTACGATCAAATGATTTAGTCCCTGTGCAAACCCAATAAGGTGACATGTGAATAAACACAATTATACGCATTTTCCCTCCATCGGCAAGCCTTCGGCAGACCGACATTTCCCCTCGATCGGCAAGCCTTCGGTAGACCAGCCCATCCTTGCCAATGAGACACTGTGAAAACAGAGTTTCGGGAACTCTCGTTGAAGGCCATCGACAGACCAATAGGTCACCGACCCCTTGCCGAAGTTCAGGAATCTCCCAAAATAATGTATTTTTAATATTTTATTCAATATGCTTCTTGGTACATTAGTGGTTAATTAGTATTAGGGGTATCCTTATACTTTTATTAATAAAAAGAACTTGGGAATAACTATACCAAATTAGGATTGTAGGAGCAGAAATTTTGTGATCAAAAGAGGTTGCATGCCATGATCTCACAAGGTGGACTCCAATAAGAGATAATAAGAATTCTTATAAATTAAATAGAGAAATATCTAAATTAAATCTTGATAATTCTCATAGGGATTCTCTTCAAATCTAGAAAATTTCTACTAGGGAATTAACTTCAAATTCTCTTCAACTAGTAGAGATCAAATACAACTCTATCACCTCTACATCTATAAATAGGGTGACTCGCCCTCATTCCAAGAGGGGGTAGGGGACAGAAGCCAAGCCAAGGAGAAGAAGTGCTGCCCCCCAGAGCCTGGAAAGTGATCAAACTTAAGGAAGAAAGATCAAGGAGAAGAAGCTTTGAAGCCCTACTGGTCTACTACCTTGAAGATCTGGAAACTTGAAGTTCTAAAGTTACATTCAAGCCTAAAGATAAAGCTCTCCATCTCTGAATACGCAGAAAGGCCTAGAGATCTACATCAAAGTTGTAGCTTTTAGTCCACATCTTCTATAAGTCTACAAGCCCAAAGATCAAGCCGAAGACTTCGCAACAATCCCTACGATTTCGTTCGAGAAATCTACCACCTTCCTGATCACTGCAAAGGAGATCAAGGAAGATCAAAGTAAACCCAAGAACAAGCTATTGCAACCCTTGGATTGAAGACACCCTGAAGAGAAGAATTGGAGAATCTTTTCTTTCGTATAAAGAAAATCCCTAGAGATTGTGCTCTCCCATTTTTAAATCTCTACAAATTGATTTCGTACATACAGATCTTGTTCGTTGATTTTCAATAAACAAAATTTGTGTTTACAAGGATTTATTAATATTACTTCATAACTACTCTAAGTATAATTATACAAGGGTATAGTGTTTCATTATTCTCAAAACCTAGAACGAGAGGGAGAGAGAGAGAGAGAGAGAGAGAGAGAGAGAGAGAGAGAGGGAAGGGGGGTTGGAACAGAATATTGAAGAGGAGAACAACTAAGGTGATTTCATAAAGGAACAGAAAGGATTCCATGCCTGAAGGCTTGGAAAACTTGGTTAGAGATCTAGATCGAGATTTCAAGGTAAGTATCAATGTTTTAAAAGTTCAACCATGATCTAGATTCATCTTTTACTTGTTTTGAAGGTTTTAAAGCATGTTTTACTGATTTTGAATATTGTAATAAGTAGAAAAGCGGTATTTTCAACATTGCATGCTTGAATCCATGTTTTTAAGATTACTCATGAGTTTATCTGTGTTTTGAAGTATTAATCATATGTTATACGTAGATAACCCTATTTTCTTCAGATATTTGCTTCTGTTTTACTTCAACTATGTGATCTCGTGATTTCGAAATCTTACACGCCTACTTTTACATCTACGAATATGAAAAGGGAATATTTTGATAGATATGTGATATTCATGTGTTTTGTACATCGAATGAAGATATGTGAAGCAGTCCTTGCAAGTGATGGAAGTGCACATTTGATCAATGGGAAGGGGTTTATGATATGGTGTGCCATCCTTTGAATGGGGTTAAGGCTTTTTGGCCTACAAGGGTTCTCATGGCAAGTAGTCATTCTAATCTATTCTTTCTGCTTTGTTTAGCTTTGGGGCTGAAGGATACATTTTGTGTACAAAGCCACAACTATTGTAGCTTTGCTTGTTTCTTGTTTTCATTATTAATATAATACTCTTCATTTCCGAACAAAAAAAAAATTAAAAAAAATCCTTTGAATGGGGGTCTAGTTATCTGCAATGGTTATGTACCTGGTACATGTCATGACATTGGGAAGACTATATCATATGATATGATCTGTTATTAAGAGATAAGGTAGACTTTATCGTGAACTTTTGGCCGGTAAGCTAGGCCAGTAGCTATCACAAGGGATTGGCACTAGTTGTTCGTGCCTTACGTATATATGTAACCCGAATACCTATATTTGTGCTCTGGTACTTTCTAAGTTAGAATCCTATTAATTGAATGATTGATCAGCTTTATTCGGATCATGTTTGAACCTAATTTCTCTCATAAATTGCTGTAATTTAATTTCCAAAAGCATACCATTTTAATGTATGTTTCTCACCATGGTTGACCATTTACTGGGATGAAAACCTCATCAAGTTTTCCTGTATGTATATGTATTTGGTACATGTGTATATAGTGTTTTGCAGGTAATTATTGAAGACTTTATTGCGAGAGTGGCACAATGGAAGCATGGGTTGGGTAGTTAGGTTTTCCTAAAGGTTTAAATTTAAGAACGATGTAATCGTATTAACTTTATTTCGATTTAAATTGCAGTTCGGTAAAGTAATATTGCAGATTTTAATTGTATATAAATGTATAGGTTGTATTCAATTATTCTATGTATCTAATGTCCATCTTCCTAGTGGGCGGTGATGGTCACTCTTTGAATCCCATACCAGATCAGTTTAGGTGTGGAATTCGGGTTCGGCAATGTAATATTGCAGATTTTAATTGTATATAAATGTATAGGTTGTATTCAATTATGCTGCGTATCTGACGTCCATCTTCCTAGTGGGCGGTGATTGACGTTCTTGACTACCATACCAGATCAGTTTATGTGTGGAATTCGGGTCGTGACAATTAGAGCTGGATGGCTTTAGTGGAGAAGTGCTTCTAGAGTGTAATGCGGTCAACGTGTTCCACTCAAATTAAAAGAAAGATTTTATAAGATAACCATTAGGCCTGTTGTGAGGTATGGATCAGAATGTTGGGCAACAATGAAACAACATATGCATAAAATGAACGTTGTTGAGATGAGAATGTTGAGATGGATGTGTGGGGAGACTAAGAAAGATAAGGCGAGGAATGAACATATTCGAGGTTGTTTAGGTGTGGCTTAATTAGGAGATAAAATAAAGGAAAGTAAAGATGGTTTGGACATGTAAAAAGCGAAGACCTAGGGAAGCAACTGTGAGAAGGGGTGAGAGATAAATCATTAAATGTTCTAAGAGGGGGAGAGGAAGCCCAGAAGATCTTGGATGGAGCCAATCAAAAAGGATTGGCATACACGTCCCAGGTGACTGTTTAGCAAAAACAGAGCTCTCCGCAAAGTCGTAAGACCATGTATTGGCGCTGACGCCTGCCCAGTGCCGGAAGGTCAAGGAAGTTGGTGACCTGTTGATAGGGGAGCCGGCAACCAAATCCCCGGTGAACAGCAACCGTAACTATAACGGTTCTAAGGTAGCAAAATTCCTTGTCGGGTAAGTTTCGACCCACACGAAAGGCGTAACGATCTGGGCACTGTCTCGGACAGAGGCTCGATGAAATAGATATGTCTGTGAAGATGCGGACTACTTGCACCTGGACAAAAAGACCCTATGAAGCTTTATTGTTCCCTGGGATTGGCTTTGGGCCTTTCCTGCACTAAAGGTATGGTTTTTGTCTTTCTGATAGATTGGGATGGAGGAACAAGATTCTTGTTGCCGACCCTAACTAGTTGAGAATCTTAGGATAAGGCATATGATGATAATGATGACAATGATGATTATATGGAATGGTGCCAATATACGATGGATTGGGGCCCAATAGATGATGGAGTATGGTCAATATATGGATGATGGGAGTTATGAGGATGACATTGAGCCGGGGTGCCACTCTTTATGGATGTGATGTACTGATGTCTCCTCATTGTATTTGTTCATTTCATCCAATTATATTATGCCATTTGGGTAAGTTTATTGTGTTTAGTGTGTTTAGATATGCTTATCCAAGTACGCAACTGTACCTGACTAAATATATGCCATTCACTATATGTGCATTTTCTTTGCTCACATTTTAGTTACATATATTTCTACATTAGTCTCATATGAAGTTTCATTAAAAAAAATTATTTTCACCATTTTTTACTTTTTTCCCACCATGCCCCTTATATGCCACTAACATGTCACGAATTGTTAGGGACAATTGGGCGACATGGCGGAAAAAATCGCTAAAGCGACTTCTGCCTATATATCGTGTCACCCATACCAAAAGTGGGAACATGTTACCAACATGTTGCGATATTTAAAACAATGCTTGAATGAAACTTTTATGAGATGTTGAATAAACTTGTTTACAGCCAAACATTTAAACCAATACAAAGAACAATGACATCGAACATTAAAGGCATGTATATGTAGAGAAGACACACATTGCCATGCATATGTTATTACTGATACTCCAAATAATATTTATAGAAGGCTTTTGGCCAAACAACCAATACTATAATATCCAGTCCAAGTCACAAATGTATGAAAAAGGAAAAGAAAAAATCTAATCGTGTGATTTATAACCACATAAGGTACCTAGCTTTAGCTGATTTGAAATTGGGATTAGGGAACAAAATTACTGCAGCTCCAGTTGGACATTACACTGGCATCAACTCATGGTGTAATGACATAAATTAGTACATTCACGAACTGCCTTCTAGTAATCATCACCACTCATGTAGTTAAATATATGGAGATGTGGATACTCTAGATGGAGATGTGAATACTCTAGATTTTAATAATATCCATAACTTTGATGCCATAGTCAGACCCATATCACTCTTTAGTTTTATGACATCTAAACGCTCGACATTTTATGGTATAAATACTAAATACTTTATAATCTGAAATCATGAAAAATCTGTTTTTCCTGAAATGAATATATATATATATATATATATATATATATTTCTTTGATCAAAAAGTAAATTTCTCTGTGGCCACTATGTAGATCAGCCTTTTATATTATGCATACATATAATTATTAGCTAACCTAATAATACATATTTACATTGGAAATCCGAAAGGTTTGGATAATCCCAAATCTTCTAGGATTTTAATTCTTAAAATCCAACAAATCCTTGATGAAATGCATGCCAATGCATCATTTATGTGAATTGGCATACATTTTGTCTCAATTTACGTGAAATTAACCAAAAGTAGAAGAAGAAAAAATATAAAGCTATTTTGAGGTGTTCTTGGGGATATCTGACCAAAATTGCCAAAAATCTCCGCGAAAATAGATAATACTTTCAAATGGAATTGATGAATTCTAGTAAGGATTGAATTTGGAAAAAAAAGAAAAAGGAAGTAGGTGTGAGTTTGGAGGAGTTACAAAGGGCTACGATCTAACAGCAATATATGACAATATGTCCTATAAATTGGGTAAAATGAAAATTACCCCTTGGCCTTTTTTTCCCATTGATATGAAAAATATTACACAATATTTCAGGATACTTTGCAAAATTTTAAATCATAAGTTGAGCTCATCATCGTTGCCATTCCAAAGAAAGTCTTCAGATTTTCCAACCTGCTCGCCACCGAAATTGAAAGCCAAAGAGGGACATAAATAAGTTGGGAGATTTGACAGTGAGCTTTGATAGGAGTCAGGTGGCCAACTTTGGATACATAACTCATTTTCCACGAAGCAAGCTTCCTTGCCATTCTCTAGTTGATGAAGCCCTAGACCAAAGTTATCTTGAAGGTACTCCCTAGATAAAAACCTAAGTAGGAAGGGAAACAATTTTACACCCTAAGGTTACTGCAAGCTTCACCAAGTTAAGGACTTTACCAACACCAAACATCACACTTTTGGATAGATTGATGCTTAGGCCAAAAATTGCCCCAAATAAACGAAGGATACACCTGAAGATCTTAAGGTGAGAGTATTTTGCAACACAGTAGAAGCGTATTATCTGCAAACTGTAAGTGTGAAACTGAGGGTTCTTCATCTCTAAATAAAAACTAAACACTAGACCATGAAATTCCACTTTCTTGATATGCTACTCAAAGTCTATACCGCAGAGAGAAACCAAAAAGGTGAGAGTATCCTTTTGTTTGAAGGCCCCTAGAGCTCAAGAAGAAGCTAAAGGAAGCACCATTGACTAAAACTGAGATACTTAAAATCTGATTCTGTTCCTTCACTTGGCACCAAAATCCAATCTTCTAACCACGTACCATTGATTGCCCAAGTTAACGTGGTTGTAGTTCTTATCCATGTCTAGATGCAAACTGCCCCTGGTTCCTTGCTTTGAAGTCTATAATGCATTCATTTGCTATGAACACACCATCCAAAACATCTCCTTTCAATACAGTGACAATGGGAATTAGAATTGATCTTTCTGCATAATCATCTTAAACCAGCTGGCAAGCTTCTTAGAGATAATCTTGTATAAACTACAACAAGTCTTATGGGTCTGAAATCCATCGACTCCTCAATTTTAGGAATGAATGTAATAATTGTTGGCATTCTTCTCAAAGGATTTAGAGAAATGGAATTCCTCCAAAACCTTAAGAAAATCAAATCTTAAGATGGTCCAACATCTCTTTAAGAACATCATAGTGAATCCATGTGGCCTTAGGACCTTATGCCTATCCAACTCACCCCAAAGCTGAAGCAGTTTCATCCTTTGAAAAAAGACTTCTAGATAATTTCTATTTTTTAGCAAAACTAGTTTCCATATCCAAACCCCCTAACAAGGCAAGATAAACATCCACTAATATAACTTTCCAAAGGAGTTTTTCTAATGTGAACCAAGTCAGCAGGCCCAGTTCAAATACTTGCATGTTTAGGCCCAGACTTGTTAATAGGGTCATACCTATGGATTCTCTAGCAAACCCAATTATTTTGGTCTTTTTAGGCTAGGATTTTATTATTATTTGTTAAAGTTTTATTAGGAAAGTTGTTAGATTGGAATTATCAATAATGTGGACCAAGTCAGCAGGCCCAGTTCAAATACTTGCATGTTTAGGCCCAGACTTGTTAATTGGTTCATACATATAGATTCTCTAGCAAACCCAATTATTTGGGTCTTTTTTAGGTTAGGATTTTATTATTATTTGTTAAAGTATATTAGAAAAGTTGTTAGATTAGGATTATCAAGAAATTTCGTGGAAAGATTTTAATAATTTAATAATTCTTATTTTAGAAGCTATTTTGGATGTATTTTGGTAGTTTTAGGTCTCTTCAAGTATATGTATTAGATTAGGACTATTTTTATGCAGTTAGGGTTAAGGAATAAGTCTATATAAAGGCTTTACTATGGATGTAAAAGAGGAGGACAAGAATTGAATAATTGTTTTGAAGTGTGATTCCTCCTATGTTTCTGGTATTGATGAGATGCTTTTACCAACCCTTGATTCAGATTGGTGAGATTCCAATCAGTTCTAGGTCCTGGCAGAGAAATTATGTCAGATTATCCTTCTTATTCCCCCCCCCCCCTCCCCCTTTTTTTATTTTTTTTATTTTAAGAGTTTCTTGTTGTCCTGCATCAAATTTGGTATCAGAGCAAGTTCGCATCCTTGGATTGCGATGTTCGTGATTGAAAGATCAAAGCGATAGTGAAGAAAATCTGATTCTGGTTCCTGCGATTGGAAGGTGTGAAGCCTCTAAGAGTGATTCCTAAGCCATTTTCTTTTCTTTTTTTCTCTACTCTTTGAGCATGGATTCCTATCAGTTTTCAAGTATCTCATTCAATAGATTGGAAGACTACAATATCGACGCAAAACTCGAGGACAAGTTTTCTCCAACAAGGGGAGAATAATGTGGACCAAGTCAGCAGGCCCAGTTCAAATACTTGGATGTTTAGGCCCAAACTTGTTAATTGGGTCATACCTATGGATTCTCTAGCAAACCCAATTATTTGGGTCTTTTTTAGGTTAAGATTTTATTATTATTTCTTAAAGTTTTATTAGGAAAGTTGTTAAATTAGGATTATCAAGAAATTTCGTGGAAAGATTTTACTAATTTAATATTTCTTATTTTAGAAGCTATTTTGGATGTATTTTGGTAGTTTTAGGTCTCTTCAAGTATATGTATTAGATTAGGACTCTTTTTATGCAATTAGGGTTTAGGAATAAGTCTAAATAAAGGCTTTATTATGGATGTAAAAGAGGAGGACGAGAATTGAATAAAAAAAAAACAATTTTGAGGTGTGATTCCTCCTATATTTCTGGTATTGGCGAGATGCTTTTACCAACCCTTGATTCAGATTGGTGAGAATCCAATCTCAAGGTCCTGGCAGAGAGATTCTATCAGATTATCCTTCTTATTCCCCTTTATTCTTTTTATATTTATTTTATTTTAAGAGTTTCTTGCTGCCTGCATCATTTTTACTTCCTATTTTGATTTTCCTCTTCAACCAAGACGACAAGATATTGACTTGTCCCTCCTAACATTTGCCATCTTGTGAAAAAACTTGGTATTTTGTCCCCCCCTTTCAGCCTAAGAGCCTTGGAATTCTGATGCAAACAAATATCTTCAAGCCTAACATGTCTCTGGGACTCCTCTTTAAGTCCTAGCCTCTCACCTCTATCTGATTAGGAATGAGTTTAGTGTTCTTCCTTTTTGTCTAGCACTCGGGTCCCGAGCAATAAAGTTTGCCTCCTGACTTCCACCCTCTTGTCATGCTCCTTCTTCCTTCTTTTATTTGCTTTAAAAAGCATTCAGCTTTTATATAAAACAAAGCTGCTATATGTGCCAACATATTGAAAACTATCCCACCAAAATTTTAAGTTGTGCTGCAAAATACCATATCCACGTCTTCTAGCCATGTGTTCACAATAGGTGTATCAATGGGTACTTGATACCTGACAAATCCGATATAACCGAATCCATTTAACAAGGTCGGTTTTGGGTTTATATACCCGGTTCATAATCGGTTTCGATTTCGGTTCTATAAAAGATGGCACACTTAAGAATTGGATCTACGCAGGTATACCCAACGAGTATCGAGTCTCTTGGGTTTGTTAAATGTTTTATTAATTATTCTTTATATCTTTAAAGATAAGATAATTAAAACTAAATAAAAATTTAATTTATAACTTAAATAACTCATTACATAGATTCTCAACAATCAACAATTACAACATTAATTAATTAATCTAATCAAAACTAAATGAAATGTTGTTCTACTAATTTTCATTTTTAGATGTCAATTTCTATTAAACATTAATTTTATATCATGGATTTTCTGTAATGTGTTGGGTACAATTGTTCTATTTAAATTTAGATAAATCTACGTTTTTGGAATGAGATTGTTGTCATAATAAATAAATAATGCTAATATAGTGACAGTAAACACTTTTGCAAATGCATTAATGTAGTAAATATTTGGTACCGGATGGGTACCCGTTAAAACCAGGCATTTGTTAGTCCAGTTTTGGGACTAAGGGTGACAACCCCGGACCCAGAACCGACAAGACCTGGAAACGTTCCAATAATAGGGCTCATTTTTGGGACTTACTGAACCTCTCATGAACTCGACCCATTGCCACCCTAGTTTGAAATGAAATGAGCCAGGATTTCTAGCAACCATAAAATGAATAGAGAAGTGATCTGACAAATCAAAAGCCTCCACATATTTTTTGTTTTGATTGATAGCCTAGCTCATTCAATTTTTTATGCTACATCAACAAAGAAAAATCTTGTTATATAACTCTGTGATGGTATGATCTCAAACAAAAAAGCATGAACATTACATCCTCCACAAATAACAAATCAAAACTTCTTTAGGCATTGAACTAGCAAGATGAAGTTATATAAACTGAATGAATTTTAAAACATGTTACTAGTGCTCCTAGATCATTAATGTATCTGGTGTGTGATGTTGGCTGGGTGGGCTTCTGTTTCTGTTACTATTTTTGCTTTTGCTCTACTGGTTTTAGAGTTTTGCTAAAATCAGTGGATGCTGTACTACTCCTGTTTTTTTCCTATCTTTATATATATTTTCATGACTTATCAAAAAAAATTAAAGATTAACTTCATCTTCACAAATAAAAATATAGACAAAATTTTACATGGATAGATGCTAATATAAATAGATGGCACATGTTTATATAGAGAAAGATGTTAAAGAAGCCAATGCCATCTATTGGCTAATCTCCCAGTTTATTACTTATCGCTGTTCAGGGCACCTAGCAGTATTGTAAAGTGCCTTGAAAAAATTC